>WSXT02207882.1:0-18045 GCA_011762715.2 Neuroterus valhalla
AGGGGGGGGGGGGGGGCAGGAGCACTCAAGCGTGAAGTCAAGTGAAGTCGGCACGAGACCCAGCGGCACGAAATCGAGCGGCACAAATCGAGTGGCACGAAATCGAGCGGCACAAAATCGAGAGATGAGTGTAAGGGGTTGAGAGCCGCATAAGGGATAGTGGGTAAAAGTAATGGAAAGAGTGTGAATTCCGTTACAGGGCCACCTTTTGCAAAATTCACCAATTTTTCTGAATTTATTATCAGGAAACATATGATATATTATCTGATTTATTGGTAGTAACTTCTACTCTGAAATCCCCCTCTTTTCTCCCCTGTTATCAACCGCAGTTTTTGACGCCCCCTGCCCCTCCCCAGAAAAATGGAGAATGTAGTTTATGGAAGGTCTCTTCAATGGAACGATCTTTTATAATGATCACGAAAATATGAATTCTAAGCTATTCATTTATTTAAATTCAAAACTTACTCTGACGGCGACAATGAACTCGTCAACACTTATTCCCCCACTTTCGTCAGTGTCGAATTTTTGGAAGAGATCTACTATCTCGTCATCAGATAAATCGAGACCAGTATCTCGTATTCCTGTTGTGAATTCATCCAAACTTAATTGTTTGTTTCCATCATCGTCCATGCATCGGAATACTCTAAATTTTTGATAAAAGTGGAATTAGTTTGACTCGGAATAGCTGGAAAGTTTAATAATTAACAAATACATACAAGTATAAAAAATTCCTAACATTTCAATTTTGTTATTCAGAAATTATTTTATAAAAGTGGAAGAGCTGAAATCTAAAGCTACGCTTCGGTGGCGGAATGGCTATAACGCTCCACTCATCTATAGAGGCGTTGCTGGTTCAAATCCGGTTTGAGACAGATTTTTATCTTTCTTCAAAAAATCATTTGTCCAAATTAATCGTTATTTCAGTTGTTTCAAATTTAAATCAAAGCGCAACCAAATAAAAGAGTCGTTTCCGAAAAGTTGTGAAATGTGGAATCTGATCTTTCTCAATGAATTTGTAAGTAACCAATATACACATATATTATAAATATAATTGATAGGAAAAGTCATTGATCATCACCGAGTGGAACATCAAATTTCAAAACTATTTTTGAAATACCAGGAGTGGACCTAACAAAATGTTCGAATACTAAAAGAAAGAGAATGTTTCCTCCTTCAATTTGACTGTATTTCATGACTTTTAACCTTCTTCTAATTTTCGTAGGAAAAAGTATAAGCATGTAACAAAAATAGGATACGCATTTTTTGAAATTCTTTTCATATCCAAACATTTGAAGTTCTTGTGCTTTCGTGAACACTCAAACAAATATAATGAATGATTTTTTATAATTTCTTTGTATATTTTTGGAAGTAATCAATTTCTAACTCAATCCTGAAATATAAGTGTCGGTAGTAATGTTGTCACTATGGGCGGATACCCCTCCCTTCAATCCCCTTGCCAGGAACCCCGGTGCCAGCTCTCCCTAACTCCTGCAGGGTGGGAGGAGATGACGCCTTCGTTCAAGGTCAAAGGGTATGCGGGAAGGGATGGGGGTCTGCTGCCCATAGTGACAGCATTACTACTATTGTCATGGAGTAGGAAAAAATTCATGGACATACTTTTAAGTATGATTGAGCACCTTCAAAACTAGAATATTTACATTTATATTCATAAAATATAATTCTTTTGTCAATAACTTCATTTCCGGTTCAAAAACAGGAGCAACTGAAATTTTCGAACTCTCCGTAAAATTATATCGGTGTAAGTACTTCATTACAGTATTTCATTTCTAAAAATCTATTGAATCATGAGAATAACAGGAATAAGAGTCTGTCCTCCTTTTCAATCCTCTTTTCCTCCTCTAATTTCAAAAATCCTCTTAGATGCATAATATCGAGAATTCTTACGATTTTCTCAATTTATTTTCTGAGGAATCATAAACAGAAATTCAAGGCATCATAGTAAAAAGCCAAGAATAATTGTCTAAAAAAACAGGTGATATAATTACATATTACACAAAAACAGAAGAATAGATTCTTATAAATCGAACTCAGAATGTTTTTCCGATAAATCAGAATAATCTTCAATCAAATAGTTGAATTTTCAACCAAAACGGTAAACTTTTTTAAAGAGTGATCACCTTTCTACTAAAAAAAGACCTTTTTCCAAAATAAATCAACTTGTAACTATGTTAGTATTTCTAATTTGCGAAAATGATTCACTCCGATCTGACGCGGAAAGTGTCTCAACTCAAGAACGCATTACCAAATAAGGGATATTGCCATTCGTCTTTTAGATAACAAGAGTGTAAAAATAGATTTACTTCTGAACAATTTCCGAATAAATGTTTTTTTTCAATTGAAAAAAAAACAACTCAACTAGTATTTCGAGAAAAATCCTCAAACGTCTCTATTTAAGTTTCAAGAACACATAAAATGTAGAAGAAAAATAAATAAGAAGGCAACCTCCAAACCCCCTTCTTGTTCCTTTTTTTCATTTTTTTTATTTCGCCCTTTCACTTATTGAAATTTTTATTTTTATTTTCTCATCTTTTCTTCATTGTTTAAAAAAAAAACAGTACAAAACATCTGAATCTGATCAAGAAAAAATAGCAAACGTCGGGATTTGAAAGATATTTTTGTGTGATCTTCAGGAAATCGATAGACATTTTAATGGTTATTTTGTAAATTACGAATCTCAAATTTTGTCATTTTATTCCCAAGAATTTCGGATATTATTCCAAGTCTTATAAAATACGATGAAAATTTTTGAAACTTTTGAAATCTTTAGAAACACTTCGAATTTCTCAAAGCTCATACAAATTGCTTGAAATCTTTGAAAACCCCCTCAAACATTCAAAATCATTCCAAAATCTACAGCTTTCATAAATCTATTGAAAATTACTCGGAATATTCTTATAAGAAATATTGCAGGTTATATCTGTATACATTCACGCTTTGAAGAATATTTTGGGTATTTTCATCTCGTATGCAATATTCGTGAAATATTTTATATTACTATCGAATCACGGCTTTCCAAAATTTCATCATTTAACTTGCAATTTTCATTTTGATCACTTGAATTTATCATCAATAAAGTGTCGTTTTTCACAGAGGTTAAATTTTCGAAAAACTTTTTCTTTTTCCGGAATTCATACTACTGAGAAATATTTTTTTATATATGTTCTATTAAATAGAGTGTCGTTTTACAGAGGTTAAATTTTCGAAAAACTTTTCCTTCTTTCGAAATTCATACTACTGAGAATTTTTTTTATATATGTTCTAATAAATAAGGTATTGTTCTGAAAAGGTTAAATTTTCTAACTTTTGCAAAGAAAATTGATTTACAGTTCGTGTCAAATAAAGGAGAAGAGGGTTTAGACGACGAGAAGGAGAATTCGAATCAGCAGAAATTGAATCTACCTCCAACGTAGAAGTACTCCCACAAAATTTTGAAAGTTCCGGCGTGGAACTCTTGGAAGATCTGACGCTGTGGGCTACTGTTTGATTGAAAAGGAAAATTATAAAAATATATGCATTGTATAGTATTGTTTTTATAGTTTGAATGGAATTATATTTCATGAGTGCATTAAATCATATGAATAGACTACTCTTGCGTCTACTGACTCTTGATTCGACTATATTCGCAAAATAGACAGCAATTCAGAAAAAAATTACAGGCTGCTTAGTGTGATATCGATGGAATATTTCGAAGTCATAGTCAATTTCATGAAACTGTAAGATTATATTAAGAGTACCAATATTTATATAAAGATTTACTGTCTTTCGTTACACTCTATTCCAAACTGTTATATATAGTTGTAAGTACTTTACTGCCTCACCTAAGTAAACCGCACATTACACGATTATGTATTGTATTTCTGAATTTTTAAATACTTCTTTTTCCTATAAAAAACATACAAATACAACTTTGAAGAAAAATATTTTCAGTTTTCAGTAGTCCCATGGTTTTAATTATTATTCCCTTTTCCAAACTGAAATTAATATTTGTGTAAGGTTAATGGAATTGAGTAAAAAAATGATTTATAATAATCTTCTACCTTTTTTTATTCCTGGCATCTCAAAATGGTTCGATCTATAAATCAAAGTTTCGAACCAAATAGGTGTAAAATTAAGTAATATTCAATCGATAATTTATGCAATACTTCGGAATAAATTTAATTACTAATTAAAAACTTGATGTGTTCACAGTTTCTTGTAGGCACCATTTATTATTCGAGAGTTTAGAAAAACATTTTGTAAATTGTTCATTTAATTTTTCATTTATTTATTTTCAATTGATCATCATTAATCATGAAAATATGTTTTCCGATTCAGGAACTCGCAAAATTGGGTCGCAAAACTTCAACCGTTTTGCATTTGAAGTTCTCGAAGTAATATCACAATTACATTGATCATAAATTTATATTCTCCGAAATGCACTAATTTCTAGTTGGAAAATTTGATATCAGCTTGAAGATTTGAAGTTTGAAAAGAGGACACTTTCCAATCAAAAGTATTTCAAGTTCATCAACTTATTATCAAAGAGCTCAAAAACTGAACAGTTTTAAATTCTTATAAATTCACATAATCTTCAGAATTGAATAGGTCCAGATTGAATATTCGAAAATAATAAACCACAATTATTTTCAGTTGAATATTTTCAAATCGGAAAGATTTTGAATATAATAATTCATACATAAAAAAATGAGAAAATAATGATTCCGATGCGTATCTCAGTTTGGGAAATTGAGAGGGATTTGAAACTGAGCATTTTTGGAAGGGAGTATGATTCCAGAATGCTAAGAATTTCAAATCACAGTTTTGTAAGACGTTTCTTCAGACTTCCTGAAATGGAGTAGGTTCAGATTATTTCACATTTATAAAGAGTTCGTAATGAAACAAATTTCAGCTTGAAGCATTCAAAGTTTGAGAATATGACCTTAAAATTATAATTTTTCAATTTAGAGTTGAAGAAATTGGGCTAAAAATTAATAATAATCTGTCAATTTCGAATCAACTATAAAAAAAAAAATAACGCTTTGAATAGTTTCGAAGTAGGAACTTTTAAGGCACAAGAATTTCAGACTAAAATTTGGAAAAAATGACAATTTCAAATTGGAAGAATTTTGATAGCAGCATCTCTTGAATGTAGTCACTGGTCGTCCCTAAGATCTTCGCTGAGAATTCTCAGAAGTCTGTTTAGAAGTCAGTCAGTACTCGGTTAGTCTGCTCGCCATAGACTAGCATGAATTCTCAGTGAATAGCCCCTCGAGAATTCCCGAAAAAAACTCCTCAAAGAATGAGATACCCAACAATTTTATAATAATACCGAATTGAAAAATCCTCGAATGATAAATTTCTCGTAAGTTGATAATAATACCAATTTATAAATATTCGAGACTGAAGGAATCCTTATACGAGGAAATGCCCGAAGCTCAGCACGATATAAAATCATTTCTTCAACAATGATATAATATATTCATAATTAATACCTTAATCGATTATTTCGATCCATGAATATTCTGAATTTTAAATGACAATAATGAAGAAGAAACTTTTCGACAAAAAGTTTTTCTTGGAAATCTGCACAGTATTTGAAATGAATTTGTTCTTGTGATATAAAAAAATGACACGACGTTCAGCGAAGGAATATTTTTGTTTTCAAAAAGTCAAAAATAGAAAATCGATATTTCGATTGTCGGTATTTCGATTTTCGATATTTTGATCGCTGAACATTTTTTAAACAATTAGGAATTTTTTTTTTTATTTTCTCATCAAATACAAGACCTTTTTTTTACAGCTATCCACATTTTCGAAAAAAAATTGAATGCAGAGTAGGTTTCTCATCATTGTTATTGAAAATCAAAACGGTAATAGCAAAGAGGATATGCATTTGAAATTGCTGAAAAATTTGTGTCGATTATAATTTGTAATTGTATATATTGTACCTACAATTGGAAATATTATGAAAATTATTTCCTTCAAATACTGTGCACAATAATAGACAAATTTATTTATAAGCATTTTATTCAATTGTAATAATAAAATAATATAACAAATTGTTTTGAAAAATGTATCAATCAAAATATTTATGACGTCTTCCATCTTGTAGATTTTTGTTTTGAAAGAAATAAAAATACTCCTTTGCCTAACGTGGTGTTATTATTTTCAAGTTAGAAGAACAATTATTCTTTTTAGATGCTGTGCACGTTTGAAAATATTTCCATTGATAAGTATTCTTCTTTATAATTGTTATCTCATATTTGCACAATAAGTAGGCGGAGAAAATAATTACAAATTGTTGAAACAATTTTTATGGAATAAAATTTTGAATCATTCTATTAATAATGAGTAAAATTATTTATTTCTTATCATTCGTCAATCTTCTTCCAGAAATTTTATTATTCAGGAATTTGGTATTTTTATGGAGTTATTTTGGGAATTTTATATTCAAATTTTTTGTTCTGGAAATTTCACAGTATCGATAATCATATTTTCCGGAATTTTCTAGTCGTCCCGAATTGATCGAAATACCTTAAAAGTTTTCTTATCTTCACGAATCATAAAAAATTCTTCCAAACCTTTTTCTTTCAAATTCCATAAAAACGACCATTTTTATCGATATATATTTACAAATCTCTGGAATATTGGACATTATCCTGACATCTAATTGAATTTTCTTCCAAAATGAATGTAATTTTTCAAATAGCAATAAATGAATAATTTTTTGACTCACCTCCCCAAACCTAGGATGCCATTGGCACCCCTAGACAGGCAGAGCAGACGCAATTTCTCAACAGAATCCGTGGTTGAATGAATACCCCTTTGAGCTTTATTCATCATTTCAGTCTCTTGTCTCGTAGTGGCTGACTGAGGTCTGTTGAACATCTCTGAAAAAATACGTCCGCTCACTTTCACGTAATTTAACGACTGAAGGTAACTTCGTACGAAACGAGAAGTGAATGAGAAAAAATTTGAAATATTCGTGCTGGAGCAATTAATTGTTTAACCGGTGCGTGACAACACAACTCATTCTCCATAGAAAGCATTCGTTAATTACGTGAAGTTTTTTTCTTTTTTTACATTCTCATTTGCTTCATGATAATTTTTAATTTTTCCTCCTTACGAGAAGATCAGTGTTTGCGAAAATTCATGTTATTAATTAACACCATTGAAAGTAATGAGTTGACTACATTCAAAATCTTGGCGCGCATGAAGTTTGCAGTAGAAGCTACCAGATAACCTTTCCGTTCCATGTAATTGGTAGGTTTGTTTTGTGCAGGCCCCATATCGGAATTTATAAACCGAGCCATAGAGTGTTTCAGCGACATAGAATTTGGATTCTATTTTTTTCTGTATACTAATCTGTTAGCAATATAATATTTGTTCGCTTTTTCTACCAATCTAACATAAATTCCAAGGAAGAGGAGGAGAAAGGAGGAGAAGATGAGATTCAGGAGGGAAACAGAAGAAGATAACAAGGAAAGAAGAGAGTTCAGAGTAGAACAGAAGAAGAGATTCAAGGGGAGAAGAGAGCTAAGAGAGGTAGAGAAGAAGAGAAACAGCAAGTTAAGAAAAGAAGGGAAAAATAGAGTAAGGACAAGAAAAACGAGAAGAGAAGAAAAGAAGGAGAGAAGAAAATAAGAAGAGGAGAAAAAAGAGGAGAAAAGAAGAGAGTCAGGAGAAGAAGAGAGTTAAGAGTAGAAGAGATTAAAGAGAAGAAACAGAGAAGAGAACTATAAGAGGAAAAGAAAAAGAGAGTTAGGAGAAGAAAAGAAGATGAGATTTTTAGGGCAAAAGAGAAGAAGATAAGGAGATAAGGAAAGAAGAAACGAATAATAGAGTTGAAAGGAGAAGAGAAGAAGGGAGCTCAACGAAGAAGAGAACAAGAGATGAGCAGAAGGAGAGAACTGAGGGTAGAAAAGAAAAACAGAAAGGGAGAAAGTTAATAGAAGAAGAGTGCTAAGAGAATAAGAGAGCTAAGAGAAGAAGAGAGTTCAGAGAAGTAGAGAAAGAGAGAAAATGAGAGTCAGGAGAAGGAGAGATTCAAGAGAAGAAGCAGAGAAGATAAATATAAGTGAAAGAGAAAAAAGGAATAAGAGAGTTTAAAGGAGAAGAGAACAAGAGATGAGCAGAAGAAGAGAACGAAGGGTGCAAAAGAAGAAAGTTGAATAGAAGAATAGAATCGAATAGAATAGAAGTTAAGAGAATAAGAGAGTTCAGAGAAGAAGAGAGTTCAGAGAAGTAGAGAAAGAGAGAAAGTGAGATTCAGGAGAAGAAGATAACAAGAAGAGAAGAGATTTGAGAGAAGGAGAGAATGAGAGGGATGGAAGTAGAAGAGAAGAAGAGGTTCAAGAGAGAAAGAGCTAAAAGAGGAAGAGTAGAAGAGAAATAGCGAGTTTAGAAAAGGAGAGAAAAAGAGAAGGAGAGAAGAAAAGAAGGAGGGAAGAAGATAGCTAGAAGTAGAAGGAGAGAAGAAGAGAGCTTAGAGGGGTAAATCATAGTTTCAGGAAAAAGAAAAGAAGAGGGTTAGGAGAAGGAGAGTTGAAGTGAAGAGAGAAGACTAGAAGAACAGCAGAAGAGAAGTGGAGACTTAATAGTAGGAGAGATTCAAGAGAAGAAGCAGAGAAGAGAGCTAAAAGAGGGAGAGAAGAAGAGAAAATCAGAGTCTAAGGAAGAGAGTAAGGACAAGAAGGGAAAATGACATATAAGAGCGAAAGAGAAGAATGTAAGAAGAGGAGGAGGGAGTTGGAAGGAAAAGAGAAGAAGGAAGTTTAGATGAGAATAGAAAAGGATATGGAGTGAAGAACAGAAAAATCGATAGAGAGAAAAAGAGGAGCAGAAAATTAAGAGATGAAGAGACGAAGAGACTTGAGAAAAAAAGAGAAGAAGGAAATAAGTGAATTTGGGAGTTGAAAGGAAACGAGGAGAAGGTAAGAAAAAGGAGAAGAGAATGAGAGGAGAAAGAAAAGAAGAAGGAGAAGAAGAAAAAAAAGAAAGGCGTGAGAGGGGGATAGGGGAAGGGATAATTTCTCGTTGTTTTTAGAACCTCGTGTGCCAGCGAGATTTAGCGGCGATCATTAACCCTCCCAATCGTATATTTTGAGTTTATTTTGATGTAATATCGAGGACGAGGAGAGGGAGGACTTTCGTAGTTTTCGGGACGATACGCCGCCGAAACTTCACGTCTTTATGTTTTGTGAAGAAATCAAGTGAATATGCTTAAGATTTAAATAACGTTCGTTACGAATCATAACGACCCCTTCTCTACAATTTATGGCCCAAGCGTATATTGAATGCATATACAGTCCAAACCCCGAGCATTGCCGCCCGGGCATTGCCGCGTACTCGGTTTCTCCCTCGAGTGCTACCCCCACCCCTGAGCATCACTCTCAACTGATGAATTTCATATTCAACGCTCCGAGCATTGCCGCGAGCGTGAAGGTCAAATATTCAGGATATCCTTGGTAAAAGTCTTTAAGTTTCTCAATTGCTTGGAATGCTTGTTCGAATATACATATTAACAATAAAAAACCACACAGTGTTTGACGTTTTTGAACGTACTCGCGACAGTTAAAAAAAGGGCTACATTTCACAACTGATATCCATTCATTTTTTCGTAAGACTGACAAATTTTTAGTGATTTTAAAATTTCATTTATACATAATTTCCATTTACTGAATTGAAATAACTCATGTTTTCTATTTTTACTGTCTCCCCCCACTTGAGTCATCTAATGGCAAGAGTCAAAGAGAAAATCAAATGCCTACTCAGCTACTGAATTTCGCAGATAATAATTTTAAGTAAAGTTCAAATTTTTCAGAAGATCTTTCAAATGCATAAATTCTTGTTTCGGGAACGGGAAGATACATTAATGCTTTTTGGAGTACATACGTAATTAATTCAAAATTATTTATTGGTAAATGGAGTTCAATTTGAAGTATAAGATACAAATAACTTTAATGAATTTTCACACAAGTAAAAATGTACATATTACAAAATATACATTGTACCTGAAGACACATTGATGATTGCAAATAAAATGGAAAGAAATTATAGATGATTAATAATTTATAGATAATTAAAATTTTTTTCCGTTTATGTTGAAAGTGAGGTTATGCTTAACTGTCATATGAAAACTTGTTTATATGTATTTGTTTTTCGGACTAAACCTATTATGGCTAATGTATGATTTTCGTGGATTACGTACCTTCAAACATAGGTTAACTAGCAGGTTAAAGACCGTTTATAAGTTTCATCCACTTTTAACGCGCGGCAATGCTCGGACTTTGCCATGCGTTAGTGTTCCCCTCTGCACGCTCGAGCGGGAACGCAGTTGGAGTAGGGGTTCAACGATTCTCGGAATCATACTCCCCTACTCCCCCAAAAGGGGCAATGCTCGGGTTTGGACTGTATATAAAACCTGTCGGGTGATCATCCCACTAATTCAAATATCAAGTTAAAATATCAAGAAATTATTTGTACATAATTTCTGAGATTTCGAACTCGAATTAGAATTTTCGTGTGGGTACGTGAGTTGCTGCAAAAAAAATGTCAGTAAGTTAAAAACCGGGTAAGTATTGGCTATAACATGGCCTCAATGCTCGTTCTATTTTTCTTCTCATAAATGTTTTCATAAATTATTGATAACTTTCCTAATTGAGGCTATAAGAAGCTTGACCTTCAAGAAAAAACTACCCCCTGATCATGGAAGTACTATGCCTGCATAGTTTTTCAGATAACAAGAGAAATTCATTTTTTAACCCGCAGCTTGAATTTCTGTCATTAGAAACTCAGTGAAAGTATCTGATAAGTACTTATCACACTAGATGTAGCTTGTGCGAATTTGAAATTTATAAATTAAATTTTTCCATACATTGAATTCAATAATAAAGTGATTCTCAATAATTCTTTCTGATTCGCATTGCATTTATTTACATGAACTCAAATTTGGACTTTATGGCACCTCCCAATGGGCCGTAATGTCCAAATTTGTTTCAAGGGAGCTCAGAAATCTTTCTCAGTTCCAATCTTTTCTTTTCTCCAAAAAACTAGATTCAATAGAAAATAAAATTTTGTTGTGAACTTATCTTCCCCAGTTGAAAATGATTATGAAAATGAAAAAAATGAAAATGATTGGTTGAATATTGATCCATTCTATTGAGAATTAACTTTTTTTGTTAAGAATTCTTCCTTTCCCGTTACATTCAACAGGTAAGGAATTTTTGTTTGTTGCTGTTAGAAAGTATTTTCTTCAAGTGACCTGAGCGATTCTATTAAATCAATGAGTACTCTAATTATTTTACTGAAAATTAAACTATTTTGGTTAAGGAATAAAAAATCTTTTCTGAAGGTAGAAAAGTCATCTTTCTTGTTTGAAAATGTTAAAGTGGCAGGTATATATAGGATGTGCGAACTAAGTAAAAACACGTGAGATGCAATTAACTTTTGGTTTATTCATACAAACAGCGAACTTTTCAATAAACGATCTGGACGGTAAAAGTATTCACGAGCGATTGATTGGCACGTAGGCCCACAAGAATATGGTTCGATGATTGCCTATAGATGACAGTACTTTTATCAACCGCGTAACGATCCAAACATATAATAGTATATTGCATGGCGAGTGGCAAATGGCTGAGATTACTGACGAGTGTGGAGTTGCTGGCTCGAGCGAAGCGAGGGCAGCACCACACGAGTCAGTGATCTTCGACATTCGCCACTCGCCATGTACGATATTTTTCCTAATAGGTGCATAGAAAACTCGGCTTTCAACGACTCTTGAGTAATAGCGAAATTGAAAAAATTAGAGTTTTTAGGTTATGGTTGTCAGCATGTGACAATCACGTATATAATTACGTTAATGGTTTGGCATGATTGACGCCTAGTACGCGCGCGACTCAGTAATCCCAATAGAGAAACACTGTCAAATTTCTTCTGCTTGCCCAGCTGATTTACTTTTGCCGCTCAAGCTGATATCAATTCGCTACTAGTGGTGAATAGAAATCTCGGCAGTAATCCACCATATTCGAATCGCTCAAGAGGCGACGGAAGTCGAATTTTCGTTGCACGTATTATAGAAATCTCATTCCAATACTTCCCCTCGAAACGTGGATGACTTCACAAATTCTCGATGCTTCGGTCCGGGTAGTTCTTTCGTCATTACGTCAGAAATCATGTCGTTTATAGAAACGTGTTCAAGCTTCAAAAGCTTATTCTTCAGTGCATCACGAACAAAATGATGTTTCACGTCGATTTATTTGCTTCTAGCGTGAAATGTGGGATTCTCAGCCAGGCGTTGGGCTCCCATGTTGTCGCGAAACAACTTGACATCCGCAAGTTTATCAAATTCTAATTCCGAAACGAAGCCTTGGAGGTGAATAGCTTCCTTGGAAGCTTCTGCTGAAGCCATGTATTCGGCCTCTATGGATGATAAGGCCACTTTCCCCTACTTCGACCAATCCCAGGATATTGTTCCCTTGCTCAGTGAAGATGTATACCCTGTATACGATCGTCTATCCACCAAACAGTTAGCACAGTTCGCGTCGACATATCCTTCCAATGGTCTCTCCGATGGGCTGAATATAAGTTCCAAATCCATCATACCATTCAAATAACGCAGGACACTTTTGCTGCTGTCCAGTGGATCATCCCAAAACAGGTGTTGAACTGTATTAACGCGCTGACAACGTCAGTGATGTCAGGTCTCGCAGCCACGGATAGGTACATCAAAGCGCCTACCAGTTCACGATATGGAAGTTTCTTCTCATCGGCTGTAGATTCTCTTTTTGGCTTCGTGAGTTTTACGTTGACATCCATGGGAGTTGTTACCGGCTTGCACTCAGCCATTCCAAATTGATTCAATTATTCCTTCACGCATCCTGTCTGGTGCATGGCGATCGTGTCGTTCTCTCGTGAGAACTCGATTCCCAGGCAATACTTTGGTTCATCGAGATCTCGAATTTCAAATTCTCTTGAGAGAGCGTCCTTGAACTTTGATATCTTCATCAAGTTTCGAGAAACGACCAGAATATCGTCTACATAGATAGCGATAAACAATGCGTCTTCCCCTCTACCCAAGTAGTGCACGCATGGATCTGCGTTGGCCGGAGTCGCACCGAATCCTTTCAGCTCTTCATCCACTTTCACGCGCCAACTTCTTCCAGCCTGTCGAAGACCGTACAGAGATTGCTTTAGACGACAAACCTTGTCTCTAGTTTTTAGATACTTCAGCATACTTTTCGCTTTAATTCCGATCTTGCTGGTGTTGCCTTCTGTTTGTATGATGATTTCCGAAGCTTCTCCAAGGAAATCCGGAGTGTCCATAAAAACTTCCTCTTCAATCACACCATTCAAGTACGCAGTCGTAACGTCGAATGGTCTAATTGACATTCCATATCCAGCTGCAAGTGACACTAGCAATAGAATAGATCCTAAACGAGCTACTGGAGCGAATGTTTGGTTGAAATGAATCCCCGGACGTTGTGTGAAACCTTGCGCTAATATTAGCGCTTTCCTTCTTTCCAAAGTGTCATCCGGTTTGTATTTATTTCTCAATTCCATGCGGCTCACAATAACTTCGCGATCATCCGGACGCTCTACCAGTTCCCAAGTATCGTTTTTATGATCTACTTTACTTCGCCTGCTAAGGCATGGTACCATTCTTTGGAGTAGGGACCAGACACTGCCTGTTTTGCAGGTACCTCTGCTAGATGAGCTTCTTCCTGTTCTACGTTCTGAACCTCCTCACGTCGTTCCTGGTACTGCTTCCGCGGTCTGCATCTCGTTCCGGTAAAGATCTTCTTCGGTCTTCCTGGATATCTTCTCGATAATTCTTCGATGTCCTCAGCCCAAATGGAAGGAGGAAGGCCGGACTGAATCAGGAGATACCTGGCCATTTCCATGAGAGTTCTGTTCTTCCTCTCAGCTGGTCCATTCTGCTCTGGATTGTAAGCTACAGCCAATCTTCTTTGAATGCCGTTCTTCTTCAAAAAATCATTCAACTCGTTGCTTAAGTAGTCCTACCCGTTATCGGATTGAAGGAATTTAATCTTTCCATACTGTTGATTCTCTACGAGGGCCCTAAATTCCTTAAAAGCTTCAAAAGCCTCACTTTTATTCCCAACAGATCATACCTCACACCAGCGCTATTGGTCGTCGATGAATGTGACGAAGTATTTGGCCTTGTTGTTCGATTCCACTCGCATCGGACGGCAACGGTAGGAGTGTTTAATTTCCAACCGAAGCGCCTTTTTTCTGATTTCTTGGGAAAGAAAGTTCTGACCATTTTCCCGTGGGGACAAATCTCACATTCCAATTTATCCTCGCATTTTCCGAGATTTATTCCGATAAATGATTTTTGTCGCTCACCTTTCCGAAGATCCTGCACGTTCAAATGGCTCATGCGCCGATGCCACACTTCCAGTTCTGTGAAGGATTTCGATGAACACTTCTGTTGCACACTAATTATTTTGCATTCATGTTTATTATTCTCACGCACGAAATACAAATCGCCGACCCGATCAGCAATCAACTGTCAAGGCACGAGTTTTTCCCGGGAGTGTCACTTTCTTCCCGGAACGTCTCTTGAACGTTAGAATCAGAGAAACTTTCAATCGCACAAAGACCCACGTCTTCGGCATTCTACGCGTGTTGTCGGGAGTTATCGCGCTTTTTCACTTTGCAGTCTTTGGCCATATACCCCCGTTCCCGGCACCGATGGCAACGAAATTTGAATTCCCTGATGCCTTTACTCCCAAATTCTCGATTCCCCGTCTTACTTTTTTTCGGATTCCAGCTTTTCTTTGCAAACATTGCGTTTTGTATCACACCGCGTGTTTCGTTTTTAGAGCATCACTTTCCTCAATGATTTTTACACGAACCACTTGCGGTGTGGGCAATTCGTCGCAAGACTAGATCGCGCGTCCAAAATTTTCAAATGAAGGTGGTAAGCTGTATAAAAGCATAACTGACAGTAAATCGGGATCGATTTCTACGCCCATTTGATTCAATTTATCAATTACGTCCAACCTTTTCCCCACATGATCGCGCTCATCTTCGCCATCTTCAATTCCCGAAAGCATAAGTTGTTTCAAAAGAGTGGCCTTCCGTACTGGCCCTTTTGTTCAGTAAAGTCCCTGCAACTTTAACCACACTTCGCGAGAAGCTGAACATCCCTTAATTTGCTTACATTCAGAGGGATTGATAGACGAGATAAGATAAGACTTGGCTTTATCGGCGTTTTTCGACCACTCATTTACCCGGGCTGCTGCGGCGGCATCACCAGCAGCGGCTTCTGGTTTCACATTTTCCCCTCTCACATAACACCAGGCATCGTTTTTCACAAGTAACGATTCTATCTGCATTTTTCACGGGACGTAGTTCTCGTTCTAAAGTCTCGATACGAGCGAAACTTGACGCACTCATTTTGCTTCTTCATTCACTACAAGGGACGCAAGCGGCTATGTCCGTTCCAAAACCTATGCGCCAAGAAAGGATAGAAGGTATATGGAAGTGTGCTACTCTTCTTCCTATAGGTTTCGGAACCAAGATGGCGACTTGATTATTCCTACTCAATGAAGGGCCCTCAGACACTGATCTGTATTATATCGTGGAAAGTCGTTGACGTCACAAATGCGGGTTCGATCTGTATTATACCTTGGATAGTGGATTACATCACAAAAGCGGGTCAAGTTAAAGCCATAAATTGGAGTATATTTTTGAGTCAGCTGACTATTTTAACATGCTGATTCGGGACAGCATGCGTTGGCGCGTCAGAAAATGCTCGTATCGATATGTTCTATTCCGCACGCGTTTCAACCTATAAATGCTTGGCTATCGTCTACACAGTGTATTATACAGATCAGTGAGTTGTAGTCGTGAAGCTAATGTTAAGTACGCTCTTGAGTCAGCTGACTATGTATTCTTGCCGATTCGGAAGAGCATGCATTATTAGACATCGACAAGTGTCTGCGTTTCAACCTGAAAATACGTGGCTATCTTCTATCCAGGGTATAATACAGATCAGTGCCATAATATATACCACATGGAAGGTTCATCTGCTTCACATGCATGCAGGCTACCTGCTTGTATAGAGTTGTGGCCTAATGTTACAAGGTGCAAATAACGCACCTTGTAATGTTGTACAGACTATGGCGTATGATCGACAAAGTTGTCAAAATGAAACTTCGTATCCCAAGTGATCGGTTAATCACACTGAATCACACCCTGCTTAACTTGGTAACACGTACACTACCTTGGGTAATTTCTGTTGCAGGTAAATGGTACCCTGAAACAAGTGTTAAATTCCCACTTTGTTTTTACACTGTTTTTTTAACATTCTCATAAAGGATGAGGAGGTATTGGTTTTATGCAAAAAATGACTTTCACGAATTTATTGAAATGTTCACGTTTTGAGACCCCCTGAGTCAGAAGAAACTATCTTTACGGAGGTGTATGTCTGTCTGTCTGTTTGATCTGTGAATTCGATTACTTTTGAAAGAATGATCATATCCGATTGTGCTTTGGCACACTTTTTCAAGGCCGAAAAAGAAAGGACGATTTCGTTCACCAGCCATTTTTGACCAATAATTCTGGTTTCATCCATCAGAATCGCTTTTCGGGTAATCAAAAATGCACATTCCTGCTCAAACTATGCAAGGTACAAAAAATGTTGAGAACCAAAATTATTCATTTTAAAAAGAGCTACAAATTTTAATCGTATCTTTTTTTCATAAGATGCATAGGTTTTCTTCAAATCGTGAAAATGTTATCTAAAATGAAAAATCCCATTTTTGAGCAAAACTATGCGAAATACGACAAAAATGGAAAGTACAAAAATTGTTCACCTTGAACAAATCTACAAATAAACTGCTGACTATTTTTCGATAAGATGAAAAGTTTTCGTTTTAATTACGATAACTCACTTAAGAAATGACAAATTCCATTTTCTGGCCAAACAATAAGAGACAGGAAGAAATATTCAATAGAAAAATTGTTCATCTTGAAAAGGCCTTCAAGTCGTATCTGAATTATTTTTCAACGAAACGTATATTTTCTGTTTCAACCGTAACGATGCTCTTTGAACAATGAGAAATTCCATTTGCTAGCAAAACTATACGAGATTTAAATATCGGTGGCGAATAGTGAAATGAGAATATGTTCTTTGAGGTCAGTAGAACCTTAAGTAAAATTAATTCTTTTTTAATTCTCATCAAAAATTAAAAAATAATCCATTATCTTTATAGAAGCAGAGGTTTTCAGCAGTTTTGCCATTTTTGCAATTTTGTGAGAGCATTACATTGTAAACTGAATCAAGCACGGAAGTACAGAAGCGCGCAATCCAAATGTTTAAACTTAAACTATCTTGATAGAAAATTTGAATAGTATGGTATAAAAGTTTATGATTCGTCACTTTAGTGAAAAGTGTTCATAGTTTGTTGAAAATTGACTTCTCGTAGTCGAAAATTTATCTTGCTGGAAGAGAATTCATCATTTTGGTTCGAAACTATACTGCTTGTTCAAAGGTTGAACTCTTTGCTGGGAATTATTTTCTTCGTTTGAAAATTTAAATATCTTGTGCAAAATTAATTTTTTTCTTTGTTCAAAATTGATTTTTTATTACTAAAAATTAATGCACCTATTTCAGTTGAAGATTCATTATTTTTCCTAATGATTAATCTCTTTTGTTTGAAATTAGACTATTTTTGAATGGGAGTAATTCCTTTTGTTGAAAATTATATAGTTTTGTTGTCAATTTGCGTTTTCGTGTTAAAAATCGACATATTTTGTTGGGAATTCTCTTTTTTCGGTTGGAAATCAATTTTCTTGGTCGGAATTACATCGGGTTTGTTCAACACTCAAAAAAATTTTCTGGTTGACGGTACCAGATGCGTTTGGTTGAAAAATTTCTGGTTGTTTTAATCAGAAAGTCTAGTTGTGACCAGGAAATTCTAGTTGGAATATTGGTATATTTGTTTATACTCTCTCCCTGTAACGGGTTTTGAGAGTCTCGGCATAACCTTCTCTCTATTCCTTTGCACACCT
>WSXT02207893.1:0-18044 GCA_011762715.2 Neuroterus valhalla
ATTATTTTTTGTGCGATCGAAAATGGAATTTTCGATTTTTTGAGAAAATTCAAAAAGCCGTATTCACGATCTTGTAGAGCTCCCATGAAGGAAAATTTCTGCTCCTTGACTTTCTTTTCCATCTTGCGTTATTTGGCTAAAAATTCTCAATTTCTTTTATATTTTTGGATTTTGAAAATGCCATAACTCTGACAATTTTGCTTTTATAAAAACAAATCATGAGGATAAATTGTTTCATTTTTCACCTGCTACAAAAAACCGTACTTACAATTTTTGAGTCTTGGAAAAAAAATCCAAAATAATTTTCAAAATGCTCCCTCTCTTCTATTTTTGATCAGAAACAGCTGGTTAACGAACTCGACTTGTATTTTTAGTCCTTAAAAATGGGTGCCGAAGCACGATCGAATATGATTATTCTTTCGAAAGTTATCGAGTTCACAGATTATTCTTCATTTTTTTTGTGCGATCAAAATTGGAATTTTCGATTTTCTGAGAGAATTCAAAAAGTCGTATTCACGATCTTGTAGGGCTACCAAGAAGAAACATTTTTGCTCTTTGACTTTCTTCTTCATCTTGCGTTTTCTGGCTAAAAATTCTCATTTTCTTTTATATTTTTGGGTTTTGAAAATGCCATAACTCTGACAATTTTTCTTTTATCAAAAAAAGTCAAGATGATAAATTGTTTCATTTTTTACCTACTACAAGAAACCGTACTTACAGTTTTTGAGTCTTGGAAAAAAATTTCAAAAAAATGTTCAAAATGCTTCTCATTTTTCATCCAAAATAGCTGGTTAACGCTGTCTTTTTGGCCCCCAAAATGTGTGCCAAAGGGCAATCCAATCTGAACATTTTTTCGAAAGTTATCGAGTACATAGATTACAGACTATAGACAGACATACAGACAGACGGACAGACACCTTTGTAAAAACCATTTTTTCTGACTCAGGGGGTCTCAAAACGTGGAGATTTCATCAAATCTGCAAAAGTCAATTTTCACATAAAACCAATACCTTCTCATCCAGAATGAGAATGTAAAAAGGCAGAGGTTCAGCATAAGCTGCTTCAATCCCTTGAATTCTTTGTAAATTTCTTTGAAATCACCAGAAATCTTATTTGGACTCTTTAAAATCTTTGTGGAATCTCGAAAATCTTGGAAATCTTCTGCAGTGTTTTTGAGACTTCTGAAATACTTGTGAAATGATTTTTCATCTTTTGAAATATCTTTTAATCTTGGAGATCTTGAGAATCGTTCTGAAATCCTTGTGAAATTTAAAATCTCAAAACCTTCAAACGCTTTAAAATCTATTAAAATATTGTGGAAACGTTCGAAATCTCTTTAATTGAGATTTTAGAATTGGCGGATGTTATTTCAGCCAATCAGCAAAGAATTAAAAAAAATATGTTTTAAGGCAAAATAAAAAAATAGCTGCAAAAAATTTGAGAAAATCTTGGCATAAGTGTAATTTCTCCCCAAAATAGTATCATGATAAAAGCTGCATCGTTGAAAGAAAATGTCGAAAAGTTCCAATGGTTGGCTCAAGTCAGAGGCCCAAAATATTCTTTGCACAATCGAAATGAACTTTGAAGTTGAAACAATCTTTTGACAAGAGTCTGTAGTTTGAAGTATAAACTTCTCTCATATTAGATTAATTCAGATCTGAAGTCAAACTGTTCAGAAGAGAATTTAAGTTACTCAACGTCACAAAACATTCGTTTAGACAGATTAGTTTTTTTAATAAATGTTGGAATTGCGCTATCCGTAGCAGAGCCAAGCAGAGCCCATGTTATCAGCCATCGCGAGGTACACGACTTCTGAAGGAGCGAGCCGACAGTTGGCGCCACCAGAGCTACTTACGTAGCCTATAAATGCAGGTAGCCTGCATGCATGCGAAGCAGACGATCTTTTCATCTGGTACATATTATGGCCACTGATCTGTATTATACCCTATATAGAAGATAGCAAAGTATTTTCAGGTTGAAATGCAGACACTTTTCGATGCTCAATAATGCACGCTTTCCCGATTTGGCATGTTAACATAGACAGCTGACCCAAGAAACTACTCCAATTTAAGGCTGAAACTCAGCCCGCATTTGTGACGTCATTCGCTATTCAGGTTATAATAACGATCAGTATATAAGGTCCTTCTACTAAGGGGGAATAAACATGCCGCCATCTTGGTTCCGAAACCTATAAGAGAAAGAATTTCACCTTCCACATATCTTTTACCCTTACTTGGCATAGGGAAAGATGGCGTGGAAATCTGAAGAGAAATTGAGGGAAGGTTTAGAAGAGAAAATACAGATTGTGGAACGTACCCAAACTACGCGACCAGTTTTTCTTTTGTTTACATCATTTTATCCCTTTTGGCTTCAAGGTATTTTTATTCTCGTCTTTATAGAAAGAAAAGAAAAAAGGATCACGTAGTATGACTATGTTTCCTTATGTGAATGGGTAGAAGAGATACGGAAGTACGTATGAGAGGAAAGGGGAGGAAGGGAAGAGGGACTAGGAGGTGATAAAGATATATAGGAATAAAAGTTAGGTAAACCCTGGAGGAAAACATTATAAATAAAGAACAATTACCTTTTCAGTCGGATATATCACGAGATTCAGGCCTTTCAAAACAGGTGAATCCGAATCGGAATACCGCATGAAAGTATTGCGGAATCTGATGTATCCTTGACTTGGCCAAGTTTTGGGGGGTGTAATAAAAGATTCGACGAAGCTCTTCCTGCGCTTTTTCTTTGCCATGATTCCTTTGTCTCTTAAATTAGGTTCTGGCGGTAACTGGGTATATTCCAGAACTCTTTCGACAGACATTAATTGATTTGCAACTTCTGCACTCTGACGCATTCCCCATTGAATCATTCCAGTCATGGACATTACTTGCGTTATTGCCAATCCGACCTTTCCTCCATTTTCGGTTGATGCTGGAATTGATGTTTATATTTCATTATGCGGTTACTATAAACTTTTCCTTCGTATTCGAGAAAATTGGAAATTGATCCCGACTTGCGGAGTCATTCGAATTGAAAATTCGGATTAGATCAATCCAAATTTGAACTGAATTGCAGCCATTTGAATTAAAAATTCAGCTCAGGCTGATTCGGATTGAATTCATATCCAAAACTTTTGCCAGGGCACACATCTTCAAGGAATTTTTTGTCAAAACAACAGCGCGTCCCAAAAAACACCGATATTGACAGAAAAGGTTGAATAATTTTTTTTATTTTTTCATATAAAAGAACAATAGGAGTGAAGCACTTTCGAGATATCATTCAGCTTTATCAAATCGTGGAAATAATATTATGAATAAAATTTCCAATATTTGGCACTTGCGTCATCATATTCCGTAATCTAGGGTTTCCATCCCTACAAATCTGTACCAGAGTATCCTTCATTTTAAAAGTTTATCTTTTGGGATTAAGATTCAACTGTTTGGTTACGAATTCATCTATTTTGTAAAAAAGCAATTTCTCACATGAAGTTGCAGGATATTGAGATTGTCCTTTGAAAAATTACAGACTCTGTAAAACATTCACTTTTAAACTTTGAAATATATGTGAGGATCCCTAATTTATTTTTCACTTTAGGTCTTTTTTCCAATTCATCCAATATTTGTGTTCATTTTCATTTATTTCTTATAGCGTTGCAAAATTACAAGAGGCAAAAATTTTCCGTTGCATTTATTTTAGAAAGAAAAACGTCGCGATTCAATGTTTTTGAGAAGAGTAGGATTAAAATGACGGTCCCAAAATTGTTTTTTCTCTTGAGTTCTATATTACAAAAATAAATGTCCATACTTACGATCGCTACTAATCAAAAAACTGAACGTGACGAGAGTAGTGAAAATGAATGTGAATATATCCAAGGAAAATCCAAAAGCAGAACTGGTCACTATAAACATATACCAGGAAGAAGTGTGCAGGTCTTGGAATTTGTCGAATTCTTGTTTAAGAATATCTTGTGCCCCAAAGGCTCGGATTGTCGTTATTCCATTGAGAGTTGCATTCAGATGAGTAAATACCGGCGATCGAGCTGGAAGGAAGAAAATTAATCTTGAGAACTATGATACACACACTATAAAATAGTATATTACATGGCATAGTGGGGAACGGCTGAGATGACTGACGAGTGTGGAGTTGCTGGCCCGAGCGAAGTGAGGGCAGCACCACACGAGTCAGTGGTCTCAGCCGTTGTGGCGAATAGAAATCTCGGCAGTAATCCGCCATATTCGCATCGCTTGAGAGGCGGCGGAAGCCAAATTTTCGTTGCACGTGTAATGAAAAAGTTGTTACGTATTTTATGAATTACCCATGAATAAAAAAAAAACTTACTCATCCCCTCTAAACGTTTGACGTTCTTGCTAGTCCTGAGATACACTTTTCGAATAAAAAAGAATATGGCACCCAGTACCACAATTGGAATTATATAAAAATAATTGACAATACAGGTGACGACCAGCGTCCCACACATCATCATGACAATTTGAGCAGCATCGAGTGTAGCTTTTGGTAGTAATTCGTCTATTGCACTCATATCTTTGGAAAATCTATTCAAGATTCGTCCACTGGGATTTGTATCGTAAAATCTCATTCCAGTTCGAATTAAGGCTCCGAATACCATGTCGTGCAAACGCTGACTTGCTCTCATGCAGAGAGCATAAAAAGCAAAAGATCTTATTATGCCAATTACAAATATTGAGATGACTATCCCCGTGTAGATGTAAATGTAGGTCTCTTGTGACCAAGGTTGGACGTTAAAAAGTCCGCTATCTGTTGTATTTCTGGATATGCTCATGGATTGGAAATATCGAGTTTCTTCTGCTGTTGTCCTAGAATGTATAAAATCATTTGTTTAGTGATACTTTTGCATAAATCTTGGTTCGACAGTTTTCAGTTTTGAGCTTTGGTTTTTTACGCTTGAAATGTAATACAGAAAAGAATTTTTAGAAAAAATTATATTTAACAAAAATTAGTTGCCATTCCAAACTAATAATTAATTTCAAAGCCAAAAATACGAGATATAAAAAAGGCCGTTGAATATTTTGAGCCACAAGTTGCAATTTAGACCAAGGAATACGAATTCAACAAGGGAGTTGAAATTTGAAAAGTTTAAATAATTATTTTGATTATTTAATTATTCTTTATTAACACTGACAACAGAAGAGGGTAATTTCCAACCAAGTAGCTTAGTTTCCAACAAAATAGTCAGGCTTTCAACATGGAACATTAATTTTCTACCGAAAAGATGATACACGTTAGAAAGAAAAAATATGAATTTTTGATCAAAGAGGCAAATCTCAAGAGAAAGAATAATTTTAAGAAAGAAGTTCAACTTCGAGAGAAGTATTTTAATTTCCAGCCACGAAAAATGGATTTCTAACAAAATAGGTAAAATTTCAACAATTTGATTGAACTTTCAACAAGATAGATGAATGAACCATAGTAGAAGTTGAATTTTTAACAAAGTAATTGAATTTCAACAAAAGAAATGGAAGTTCTACCAAATTTATTCCAAATTTAAGGTTGAGGAGCCATTCCCGGATAACACCGGACGTCTTGCAAACGTTTTGATACCGTTTTTTGGCAAACGTTAAAACGTTTGTAAATTTTGATGAAAAACTCTTTTCAAAACGCCAGATACTTCCGCACAGTTTTGATACTTGAACAAAACTTTTTATAAACGTTAGACCAAGCAAAATTTGAGCAGATTAAATTTCCAAACGTCTCTAAAACGTTTGCAAGACGTTTATCAAACGTTCACAAAACGTTTGTCAAAGGCTTGCGAAACGTTTTGCAAAGATTTCAAGAACGTTTGATCAAAAAATAAAATTTTTTTTTTAGTATCTCATATACTTTCAAGGGTATTTAGACCATACCCTAATTTCTAATGATAACTTCGACGCCTCCTTATCATACTGTCCCTTCTCGGAGCAGCATAAACACATGCACGTATCTTCTAACGCTACATTCACAGTCACGTATGTTGACGCGTTAAAAACAGAGTGTCATATTCCTGATACGCAAGATCAGAGACGCGTATGTCGTTAGGGAGCATCCATAAATTACGTAACACATTTTAGGGGTGGGAGGGGGTCTAGCCTAGTGTGACGCAATAACGAAAAACTACAAGGAAAATGGAGAACAAGCGTTACATAGGGGGTGGCAGGGGTCCAATATTGCCGGAAAATTGCGTTACGTAATTTATGGATGCACCCTTACCTCAGAATCGTACTCACGTATACGATATACGATTTACGTATAATACAATCATAATACAATCATCTGAATTTTGACGCCTATTATCAAAATAACACCAATTTACCATTAAGAAATTTATAGTATTTGTTCTAATTAAGATATTCCAATTTACCTTACCGGGGAATTTGAAAAAACGTGAAACACGTTAAAGTAGCGACGATTCGTTTGAAAATATAAAAAGTCGACTTTATCAGAAAAAAAACACACTCATTTCACTTGCTATTTTTGTGTGGAAATGAACCTTCTGTGAATTTTTTTCTCACAAGATCAGATTTTCGTGTTTTTAGGATTAGTGAAAGATATGGAGAAATACTTACAAAAAAGGAACATAGAGATCATTAAGACTAGCAGCGAGTTGCGTCACAACAAAAAATATTAAAACCAGGAAAGCAAATATCAAATTGCCGCCCGCCCTGAAATAATTCAAAAAAATTGAACCCTTCACTGTTCCTCGTGAAGTTCCTTCGACTAATCCATCCGCATTTTCAAGATCATCCTCATCTTCTTC
Source organism: Neuroterus valhalla (assembly GCA_011762715.2). Lineage (NCBI taxonomy): Eukaryota > Metazoa > Arthropoda > Insecta > Hymenoptera > Cynipidae > Neuroterus > Neuroterus valhalla. The sequence continues at coordinate 6,773 of WSXT02207893.1, forward strand.
AATGTCTGTGTCACCACCACCGTCTGGGGTTTTACTCTATTTGAAAAAGTAAAAAAAACACCGATAAAAGACAAATTCATAAAAAATACTAGAATGGCTTCAAACCTAACACAAAGAAGTGATATAGGAATGGCTCGAAAATCTCGAAACTATTGTTGAAAACCTGATTTTCAAATTTTCAAATCGAATCTATAAATAATTTTCAAATCAGAAGAAACTTGAATACTGTCACGTCCACGTGACTTTTATTATTCATAATTATGAGTATTTTTAATTGTTTATATCCCCTGATTATTGTCACTATAATTTTAATAATTTGTATACTGATTTTTATAATATAAACACTAAAAGTTGACTTGTACCTGTATAAAATTGTAAGAGTGACCCGCTGTTTGATTTGACAATAGACAGCGTAAATCCTACACGACTACCTAGCAATCCTTTCACCCTATATGCTACACCAAAACACCCTCACACTCTAAGGGTCTACAATTTACGACCAGGCAAGGCTCGAAATAGTCTGCATGGTCCCGATCGGCAAGCTCTGGAGGATGCATGTACTAGCGATGGGCAAACAGCCGCTATGGTTTTAGATAAAAAGAGCGGATCTATGGCCCAGAGGCGGAGTCGACGAACGCCGAAGCCCTTTCAACATCGTTATCTACTATCCGATCCCTTCCCAAGCAGCAAGTCAGTGTCTAACCATTTTTCCGAAATCGCAACCCTTTGAGTGAGTAAGTGCTCTCAAATCGGGAAAGCTTTACACCATCTGGTAAGTTTGTTGCTTCATGCATTTTATTAAACATCTATTCAAAAGGTCAAAGATCCAACGGCTTCCTCTCTTTAAAAGTAACCCTTAGAAGGGAGACCGGAATCAAAGCCAATTGCTGTCCTGTCAAATCTAACCCTGGTCACTCACTCTATATACAGAAACTTTCTATTATTAATAAAATTATTATGATAACAGTCAATGTCCCATTTACTCATTTGGCTTGTCCTCGTCCCACCTTAATATATTGAGGCACACTAGGGACTTTGATTCTGTGGCCAAGTTAATTAATTTATTATAACAGATTCCACAAGTAGGACGTCACAATACAATGAATTATTGGAAATATCATGCAGGATTTATGCTCGTGTTTTCGGCTGGGAATTAATATTCATAAATGAAAATCATCATAGAGATTCCTGATTTTGAAAAATTTTAGGTTATGTGGATGTTCGACACTCGAAATCGCTATTTTTGATAGAAAACCATTAGATTTAAAGATCAGCAATTTTTCAATAATTTTATTTTTTGGTTTTGTAGCTATTTTCTTGGGGATTGACATACTTTAAAACAGAAATCATTAAATTTCAAAGGTTCATGATTCAGTCATTATGGTAATACACATGGGAGGGGGGGGGGATTTAGGGACCCCCCCCCACAATCTACGCTACTGCAGTGTGACGTTATAGTGTTTTTCGTTCCCATCCGATTATCATTATTTTTTAAGTGATCAATTTTTTGTTATGTAAGCGTTTTATACCGAAGATTAGTACTTTATAATGAATAATGAAAGATGATTGGATCTCAAAGGATATATAATTATTTTGAACAATTTTAGTTTATGCTTTAATTTTTCTAGAAACCGGTATAGATTTGAAATATGGGTTTTGAAAATTTCATTTGGCTACGCGTTTCTAGTTGCGTGGGACCTCGAAAATTTTGCAAATTCTATTGGATTATTGGGACAAGGGGTTGGTTCCCCACCAATCCCTAATCATTGCCAGTTTCACGCAATCTTCATTCTCACGTAAAATTAGACAATTTTCTCTCACGGATTTTGAAAATTTGTAGGTTATTTCACGAGATATCAGGTGTCCGACCAGGTTTTCGATAATTATCAAATAGTGTTATTGAATTGCGGTTATTTCTGGTACTTTTTGAAAACTGAAAACACGTGTATTTGACATCAGTACAAAAATATGAAACATATTACGTATCAATCCTTGAGTCAAGATGTCAGTAGTTTCCAACAATTATTATTATTATTATTATCATTATCATTATCACTGTCCTTGATTTTTATTTCTATTATTTGAGATAAGAAATACCATATTGATATTGATTCCTAATTCTAATTTAAAAATTATGTGAGACAAAAAAAATTGTTCACTGATTTGTATTCTAGAACCATAGAAAGTCTAATAAATAATATGCACTTCCAGCGACTTACTCGATTACTTGAAGTAGAAAACTGTCTTCGGAATGACGTTCTTTCAATCGAAGAATCTTCTCCGCCTTCAGGATTAGTTTCTGCAGCGATGAGACTCACATATTCAGGATGGTGGTGCAAGAGTTGTTGATAAGTTTGATATAACTCCATTTTTCCTTGATCAAGGAGAATAATCGCGTCGACTCCTTTAATATACTGAAGCTGATGAGTAGCCAGAATCCGAGTCTTGCCACGTAGATAATGCTTTATACACTCTTCGAACAAATGTTTACCCACATGGGCATCAACCTGGAAGGAAAAAAAAAACTATGGTCAGTTTCACCTCTTCTCCCTTTCCTACTATTACCTCCCTAAACTCCTTGGTTTTCACGCCTCCTCATCCCATTCACATTCACCCTTTCTATCTTCCACCTCTCCTCTTACAATTTCTCTTATTATCCTCGCAGTATCTCTTCTTTTATTACTCCTTCTCTATATTCTCTCAACTCAATACCCTTTCTTGCCTCAAATTTTTCATTAACCTTCTGTCCTTTCTTTCTGAGCCAGCTGTATTTGAGTAACATATCCTCAATCCTTCCCTTCTTTCATTTCTTATCACTTTTTTTCCCCATTGTATCCTATTTCCCTCTATTCCATTTCTGTCCCACCGATTTCTCCGTCCTCTAATATTTCACTTATTCTTCCCTCTCTTCGTTCCAATCTAACATATGCCTTCAATATGTTTTTATCTCTTACTTAACCCATGTTCTTTTATTTTCCCTTTCTGTCTTCCCTCTTCTGCTATTGTCCTTGAATTGGCCTGAATTTGCCTTCACTCCCATGTCAATCCATCCTCCGTCCTCTTCGCATATTAATACAGCGCCTTAGGCTTTATAATTCCTTCCCTCTTATCTTCCTCATGGGCAATCCATTTACCACGTAGACAATGTTTCACCACTTTTTGACCTCTTCTACCCACTCCCGTCCCCGTGTACAGCCGTGGAATTTTGATGAATACCCTCCCCCCGCCATATTTTTCGCGAATCAAGGGGACTGTGTGTCTACGTAGATTCTAGACTCATCCCCTCTCTTCCCTCGTTGAAAAGCGTAGAATTTTGCCCTACCCCCTCTCCTCCTCCAAACTGTCCACGTCATATATGGATGTTCCCTTATTCATTAATTTCTTCAGCGCCATTTGCTCCCCTTTCTCCGTACCTTTCCCTCACTCCCCACATCTTGAACAGCCTATCCCTAACTTTGCATTCATCTACTTTAGCCGGCAGAATCAGTTTATGTCCCCTTTCTATTTCCAGCCCCTCGATTTCTCTATACCATCTTAAAATTCCCTCCCTATGTTCATAAACCGTTCATCACTATATTCTCCTAGTTTCCTCTCCCTCTTTCCTTCCCATTCCTCTTTATTATTTCTCAACCTTTCCTTATTCTCATTCCCGACCTCTTCCCCCTTTACCCTTTAAGGTTTGAGCTTCCTATTTTCTCCATCCTTGTTTTCGAATCAGATAAACTTCCAAAAAGAGTGTAGGCCCGTCAAAAATGTTTTTTACAAAAGTTGTAGATCGCATCAAAATACATATTTTTTATTCCAAGAATTTTTTTCTACAAGTGATTGTTTCTGAGTAAATTAGAGATACATCGATTTCCGACTACTTCTGTTTATGTATGTTTTAATAAATAAAGTATTATTTTTCAGAGGTTAATTTTCCAAGAAAGTGTGATCACATCCCGCATCTCTTCTCCTATTCTCTTTTCCTCAGCCATTAACACGTGTTTTCTTAGAGAGAATTTGGGAAAAGGAGTTCGAGATGTAACCAATCACTCTTTTGTGACTTAGCGTACTTTGCTGTGTATTTTATGCATTTTTTATGACATGAAAATCGATTTATAACTGATTTTAAGGAAAAATATACTTCTAATGGAAAAATGCTTGCTGCAAAAAATGTGTATTTCGATTAGATTCACAACTTTTATGGCGAACATTTTTTTGAAACTTGCATATTAGCTGAGATAAACGCAAAAAATCATGATAATTTTTATTGTTTTTTGATGATTTCACAGTGAAAATCAAATTTGCGCCAATTTCCACTATCATATTCGTTATCAGCGCGTGAAAATACATAAGTGTACGGAACCCGAAGAAAATCGAACGTACACCCTTTTTGGAAGTTCACTGAAAAATTTTCCCCATTCCCTGATATCTGTTTCAAGTTTGGCTGTCTTCTACCTTATTTCTTGCTTTATTTTCCCTCCTTCTTTCTCCTGTCTGTTTTCCTTGATCTCCAATGCCTAATTCATTTTAACTTTGTCTTGAAACATATTTCTGACACTTCTTCGCTGATTAGCTGATTTGACATACCCCGCCATCTCAAAGATTTGGATTTCGGTGAATTCCGAAGGAATTTCAAAGTTTTGCAAATTTCTTGAGAAATTTGAGGAGATATTACAAATCTTGACATTTATCACGGGATTTCAAAGTTTCTCAAGGTGTTTGTGAGGATTCTACCAGATCAACGCAATTTTATAAGATTTCCAAGGACTTTGAAGATTTTAAAAATTAGATGGATTTTGAAAAATTTCAGGATATTTTAGAAGATTCCACGAAATTTGAGAATTCAACAAATTTGGGGATATGTTATGAAGGTATCAAAGACATAGGAGGAATTTAAGGATTTAGAAAGATTTTACAAAATTCCAAAGGATGTATAAAGAACTTCATGGAGAACATGATATGGAATGGAATTTTGAGGGACTTTCATGGATTTTATCAGGCTTCATGAGGTTTTGTAGAGCCTCAGAGCAGATTTTGAAGATTTAAACATGAAATGATTATAGATCTAATGCTTTTACGATGATCCATTATGATGAAATAAGGTATTTCGGGTTTCGATCGTGTTCAAAACTACAAAAAATTTGTCGACGTTTCGCAAACGTTGCAGCTCGCATCTTTAGGACTGGCCTAAAACTGAGGTTTTTAGGTTGTTGTGTTCTTTTATATGCTCACAACGATGCTTGTGATTGGTCAAGGATTACAGTGTGGGAATTGGTGGAATCTGATCCAAAAGAAGAAATAATAAGCAATTTAGAGTCAGTAATATATAACCTACCACCTGAAAAAACAAACGACATTAGACGGAGGACGGCCAACATCCTACGCCAAGCACGACTTCCCTCCTCAAATTTGACTAAAAAAGAAAAAACAGCAATCAAAGAACTAAATCGAAACAAAAATATTATAGTATTACCCGCTGATAAAGGCAACATCACAGTTATTATGAACAAAGCAGATTACAACAACAAAATCAAGGACCTGTTAACTGACGATACCTACAGAAAAGTGAAAAAAAGATCCCACTAAAACAATAGTCAATAAAACAAAAACCCTTCTCAAGGACTCCAAACTTAACAAAGATACAATAGTCAAACTGGTACCCACTAATTCTATTCCTCCAAGACTTTACGGACTACCAAAATTCACAAAAACAACATTCCACGCAGACCGATCGTTAGCGCAATTAACTCACCAACCTACAACCTAGCACGCTCCCTTACCGAAGAACTGAATCCTTTCACGGGAAATCCTATCACTCATGTTCGAAATTCCTTTGATTTCATCAAAAAGATACAACAGGTTCACATTCAACCTCAGGACATCCTTGTGAGTTTCGACGTGGTATCTCTCTTTACGAAAGTACCAATCCCTGATACGATCAATATTATCAAATCCTTCGCAAACTTTTCCTCTGAACTTGTAACTTTGATAGAACACTGTCTCAACAATACTTACTTCTCTTTCAATAACCAATTCTAGGAACCAACCTCAGGAGCAAAAATGGGATCCCCAATTTTTCCTGTAATAGCTAACATCTTTATGGAATATCTGGAAACTAAAATCTTCAGCCAATCCAAGCTCACACCAGAGTTCTAGTGCCGTTACGTTGACGATACTTTTGTAATCTTGAGACATGGACTGGACGAACTGCACAAATTTTCCGATTTCATCAACCAATTACATCCAAATATCCGGTTCACAGTGGAAATTGAACAGAAAGGAAAATTGCCCTTGTTGGACGTTCTAGTTTATAGAAGATCTGACAACACGTTAGGACATAAAGTTTACAGAAAAACCCACTCATACAAATAGATACCTCCACGCTTCCTCCCACCATAATTCATCCCAAAAACAGTCAGTCAGCAACTCGCTCGTTCACAGAGCTGTCTCTATTACAGATGAAGATAACTTACAAAAAGAATTACAAAAAGTGAAACAAACCCTTCTGCAAGACGATTACACAAACAAACATATTGATAGAGAAATCAGAAAATATACTAGAAAAAACAAGTTAACACAATCTACTAAAGAAAGAGGGAGTAAAGCCACCACCACCCTACCCTACATCAAAGGTCTCACAGAAGAAATTCGTAGAATCCTCAACAAACACAACATCCAAACCATATTCAAACCACCTGCGAAAATAGCGTAACTTCTTAACAATCCAAAAGACAAAAAGGCACCATTCAGTTATCCAGGAGTATATAAAATCTTGTGCTCTTGTGGCAAAGTCTATATTAGAGGAACTGGTAGAGCGGTGAGCCAACGCATAAAAGAACATGAGAGTAAAGTCAGGCTGAAATATTTCACGCAATCCGCTCTAGCTGTGCATTACATCGAAACGGGACACAGCATTTCATTTGGAAAGGCAACCGTCATCGCAAAAATGAACAATATTTTCCCAAGAAGCCATAGAGAAGCAATGGAAATCTTAAAATACCCCAATAATATGAATAGGGATATAATACCAATCCAATTTGGCTTCCCGTTCTCCCGGTTTAACTGATTGACCGATCAGATTCCACCAATCCCCACACTGGAATCCTTGACCAATCACAGGCATCGTTTTGAGCATATATAAGAACACCACAACCTAAAAACCTCAGTTTTAAGCCAGTCCTGAAGATGTGAGCTGCAACGTTCGCGAAACGTCGACGAATTTTTTGTAGTTTTGTACCCGATCGAAATCCGAAATACCTTATTTCATCATAAAATGATTAATATTAAGAGATATAGATTTCAAGATAAATTCCTCAGATTTCATGATATTTGAAGGATTTCAAATATTCCAAAGGATTTCTAGAGAATAGGGTTTTGCGAGATACCCAACTATCTAAGGAATTTTGAATTAATTCAATATATTTTGCAACTTTTCATAACTTTTGCAATATTTTAGGTGGTCATAGGATTGCAAAAGAAACGTAAAGGTCCCATCATTAATAAATCCTTAATGATAATGAAGAATTTTTATAGATTTCAAGAGATATAGCAAGATTCAAGGGTCTTTGAAAAGATTTATCTGATTTCGTAAAATTTCACAGAATTTACGATGATTTTAAAAATTTCATAATTCTTCGGAAAATTTTGAAAGATGAACATTTGTTAATGTTTGACGAGGTTATTTTCGATTTTCGTAATACTGTCAGGGATCTCACAAGCTAAAAGTTTTGAAGAATATGAATTATAATTAAATGATTTCAACGGATTTCAAGGAGTAAACAAAATTGACGAGTTTTTTCGGAGTTTTCAAAGGATTTTGAACCAAAATGATGAACGCTCAACTACTAGCAGTTGCATTCTCACACAAATAGTTGAATCTTCAAGCTGAAAAGAGGACAGTTGAATTTTTATCCGAATGGACGTATTTTTTATCCAAAAGAAGGAAAGTTTAAGAAAACCAACGAATCTTCCAGCAAAAAGATAACTTTTTAATAGAATAATAATGTTATTAACAGAGTAGTTGAATTTGAAACTAAAATTATTCATTTTCAATACTCTAAACACAAGAAGATATTGACTTCGAATCAAAACTGTCGAATTCAAACAAAAAACATGAATCCTCAAAAAAAAAATGTAATAGTCCTTATTTCAACCAATCATGACGAAGTGAAAAAACAGTTTTAGTTGTAATTGAAAAAGGCGAATTTTCTATACGAAGTTGGATCATCCACATATGCATGAATTTTCCGAAAAATAATTGTTTGAAGGCCAATTTATGCTAAAAAATCCAACCTGTCTGGATATTTACTTTTTTTGGTTAAGGATTCAAACAAAAATCTAACTATTCCATTTTCAGTTCATATATTATCTCTTTCTATAAGGGCGTCAACAACCTGAGTAAGAAATTATGTTTTTTCCACCAAAAAGTGATTTTTCATTTTGAAGATTCATATTTTTAGTTGGAACTCTTATCTCTTTGGTTGAAAATGTAACTTATTTGTCGAAAATTTATCTTTATTTTGGTTCAAAACTAATTTTTTTGCCTGAAAATGCAACTAATCCATTACTGGTTGAAAACTCTTCTGTCTTTGTTGAAAGTTAATCTCTTAAATTGAATTTGTATCTTCTCCTGTTTGAAAATAGAACGGGTTTCGCTAGCAATTAATCGGACCAACAGAAACTTCTTTTTAAGTTAGAATTTCGTGGTTAAATATAATTGTTTTAGATCCTAAATTAAAAATTTTTTCCGTTGAAATATCAACTTTTACACGTTTTTTCAAGAATTAATCTTTTTTGGTAGTACAAAATTCATTTTTTTGGTTACAGATTCATGATTTTAGTGGAAAATTTAACTATTTGTATGTAAATGAACTTTGTATGTTCAAATTTTTCGTTTGAAAATTAATATTGCTCGTTCAAAACTTGTATTTTTTAATCAAGTTGTGCTGGTTCAAAAATCATATTTTTGTAGAGGAACCTCAACTGCTTAAAAGGAAGTCCGTCTTTTCGTCGTGATATTATTATTACAGTTTGATTTGTTGACATTGTCATTTTACGCGATTTGAAACTTTGAAAGGGGAAGTTTCTACCTGTATCCAAAATAATCCGGAAAGTCCTTCATTTATTTTGATCCAAATTGTTTGAAAATTAATCGGACTCTATCCAAGGCAATCCGAATCAATCTGACCAAATTTTTAATCCAAATTATGACGAATTGACCCGAACTTGGATTGATCTAATCCGAATACCAGTCTAAAAGAATCAGAGTTTGGATTGAATCGAATACATTCGCATGCGAAATCGGTTCAGATCGATCCAACTTTGAACTGATTTGGATTGGAAGTTTAAATTGAATCCGGATAATTTTGAACCGATTCAGATCATACAAATTTAAGAACTTTTTCGGATTGGTTTGGAATGCTCCGGATGGTTTCAGATACAAATTTTGGAATATTTCAGAATGAGTTCCTACCCGGAATTTCCAACAGCGTAGGGCCTAGTTCTGTTTTGAATCAAGTATACCTATCAAGAAGTCAATTAGTAATTTTTTTCCAAATTTTAAAGCTGGGACCTGGTCGGGACCTTTGAATGAAATTTTTTTTCCAAAAAGAGGATAATTACCGCACTTAGTGGATCATCTAGTAAATAGATGTCAGCCTGTCTATAAACCGCCCTCGCCAAATTGATTCTAGCTTTTTGGCCCCCAGACAAGGAACTTCCTCTGTCTCCAACAATTGTTTGGTCACCTTGAGGAAATTGCTTGAAATCCCTCAAAAGTGCACAGGCTTTCACAACTCTTTGATATCGTTGTCGATCATATGGTTGGCCGAAAAGAATATTTTGTCTCACTGATGAGCCGAAGACCCAAGATTCTTGGCCAGCATAACTCAAGCCTCCTTTTACTTTAATTGTTCCTTCCGCGAGTGTGATTTCCTTGAGAATCGCCGAAAGAAAAGAACTCTTGCCTGCTCCAACCATTCCGATTATCATGTAGAGCTTCCCAGCTTCTATTTCTAGATTTAAATTATTTAATGTGTCTTCTGACTGTCCAGGTTCCCATTTCGCTGTCACGTTCTCCATTTTGATTGACCAAGTTTCCGGAGGATCATCCATCACGTCTTCTATTCCTAGAATGAGATTCATGATTTACTTATTGAGGAAATTAGTTAAATTCCAAACACTTCCAAATTATAGTTGTTTGTATTGCAACATTCGGGATTGAGAATCTTAATTTTTGGAATTAGGAATATTAAAGACATTTATAAGTTATTTCAAGAATTATTTTTTGTACTAGTTGCGCTTTGTGGCGGCGGCTTTGCCGCCGCGGAGTAAATATGCCTTTCTATTGTTTGAAAAATAATAAAAAGTGTCCTATGTCCAATAGTTGAATTGTCATCTAGATAGTTAATTATCTAAACACACAAGAATAATATTCTACCAAAAACGAATGAATTTTCAAATCAAAAGGTGAATTTTCTATCAAAAAAGATAACTTTAACAAAATTCTTTAATTTTCCACAAAATAATTGAACATTTTTACCCAAGTAGTTGGATTTCAAAACAATAAAGGTGTAATTTCAATCGTATAGTAAAGTTCCTGAACCTAATACCAAAATTAAGATTCAACTGAAAACAGTTTAATCTTCGAACCAACAATCTAATTTATAATAAAGAAGTGAATTTAAAAAATAAAGGATGTGTTTTCGATCCAGAAGGACAAATTTGAAACAAAACAGTAGAATTTTTCAACAGAAAGGTTTCTTTCCAACCAAGAAAGAAGTATGTTCAACAAAATGATTAAACTTAAAGAAGAATAATTTCACACCAAAAGATGAATTTTCTACAAAGTACATAAACATTCGACCAAATACCCGAATTGTGGAACCAAAAAGCATACCTTTTTTTTAAAGACAGTGAAATTCTCATCAACAAAGTTCATTTGAAACCAAGGAAGATAGATTTTTGGCCTAAAAAGAGGAATTTTCGACAAAACAGTTGAATTACCAACCGATGAGAATATTTTTGTACCAGAAGACAAATTTCCAACAAAATACATGAATTTTCGACCTAGAAGCTCAATTTTTACACAGAAACTAATTATTCTACCAGAAAATGCAGTAGTTACATTCTGAATTCAAAAAATTACTTTTCAACAAAAAACCACAAATTTCAATAAAATTATATTCTACTATATTAGGTACTGGATGGACGAAGAAGAGAAAATGTGTAGAATGTGTGGATATGAAGTGGAGTCGTGGGAGCATGTGCTGGAAGTGTGTACGGGAGT
>WSXT02207904.1:0-18041 GCA_011762715.2 Neuroterus valhalla
ATTTTTCCGATATTAAGTTTACTTAAGGCCCTACTGGCCTTAAGGAACACATTCTCCTTACAATACTCGCCACTGATATTTACATCTCGCATAGTTTGGTTAGCAAATTGAATTTTTCATTGTTTAAGAAGTGTTGTCACGATAAAAAAAAAAAAAAAAATATGTACGCCGTATTGGGAAAAATTTCATGTAAAACTTGTAAAACTTTTTAAGATGAACAATTCTTCTATAAATTATCTCTTCTTGTCTCTTACTGTTTGGCTTGAATATAGAATTTTTTATTCTTGAAAGTGTGTTATCACGATGAAAACGAAAACTATTTGTCCTATCGAAAATAATCAACAATGAATTTGTAGACTTTTTGAGGTAAACAATTTTTGTTTCTTTCATTTTTTCATATCTCGCATAGTTTTGCTGAAAAATGGAACTTTCCATTTTTCGTAAAATTTTTCTCGATTTAAACAAAAACTATGCATCTGATGGTAAAATGGAGTATATAAAATTTATACGTCTTTTTAAAATAAATAATTTTTTATCTCAACATTTTTCTGCACCATTCTGTTTAAAAAAAAAAAAAAACATTAGTATAAATTGGTTCACTGTTTACCTACTACGAGAAACTGTACTTACGACTTTTGATTCTTGGAAAAGAAATCCAAAATTCTTTTCAAAAACTCGTCGTTTCTTTTTCTGTTTTGAAATAATGTGCCAAATCACGATCGAATATGATCATTGGCTTGAAAGGTATCGAGTTCACAGATTAGTTTTAATTATTTTTTGTGCGATCAAAAATGGGAAGCGATTTTTTGAGAAAATTCGAAAAGCCGTATTCACGATCATGTAGGGCTCCCTAGAAGAAACATTTTTGCTCTCTGACTTTCTCTCTTATTTTGCGTTATTTGGCTAAAAATTCTCATTTTCTTATATATTTTCGCATTTTGGAAAGACCATGACTCTGACAGTCTTGCTTTTATCAAAAAAAGTCATTGGGATAAATTGTTTCATTTTTTATCTACTACAAGAAACCCTACTTACTATTTTTGAGTCTTGGAAAAAAAAATCCGAAAAAATGTTCAAAATGCCCCTCCCCTTTGATTTTTCATTCAAAATAGCTGGTTAACAAACTCATTCCGTCTTTTTGGTCCCTCAAAATGTTCGCCAGAGGGCAATCCAATCCGATCATTCTTTCGAAAGTTATCGAGTACACAGATTATAGACTACATACTGCAGACACAAGACACCTTCGTGAAAACAATTTTTTCTGACTCAGGGGGTCTCAAAACGTGGATATTTCATCAAATCCGCGAAAGTAAATTTTCACATAAAACCAATACCTTCTCATTCAGAATGAGAATATAAAAATTAATAATGAGATGAAGCGTGACGTCAAAAAGCTCCAAAACCTTTCAAAATAAATTTGAAGCGTGAATACTTTCAGAAGTTCTTTTTTATGGCAATGAATCTAACTTCAATCACAAATTACAATTTTTGAAATATTTCGTAAAAAAATGTACTTATTTCAAGAGTTCCCTGCATTTGGGGAATTACCCATACAGTACAAATTTTTAAAATAAAATTATACAAAGTGGATGGGATATTGGCAAAGATTCCTTGACCTAAGACGAATCAATTTACCTCGGAAATTAATACATGTGTTTGGACACTTAGGAAGTTACAATTATTTTTAATTTTTGAAAAGTACAATTATTTACATTATAATTCTTTCACCAAAATAATTCAAAGTTCATGCAAGAGTAGACAATCTTCTTCGATTCGAGAAGAACTAGATGATATAATTGTATTTTTACATTCTCACTTCTTCTATAAGAATCAAATATATTCGCTTAATAATCACAATGAAGAAGAAATGTGCTCATCATATGAGGACCATACATTGATCAGCACAAAGGAAGTGGAAACAACCAACACCATAACCTCTACTAGTTTTATTATTTGATGAATAAATTTATAAATCATAATTTTTTAGGACTTTGGGCAGTGGTGCATACCGGAGGATTAGCACTGCCTGGAATCATAGAAAAGCAAGAAAGCTCTGCGTGGGAGTCCATGCTGCGACACAATCTTGTTGCACCCTTGCGTACAGCCAGAGTATTCATACCCTTGTTGCGAGCAAAGAAAGGTACTGATTATGTTTTCCGTTTTATTTCTGGCGCAATAATTATATGGAATATTGGATGATAACGAAAATAGTGAATTTAGGAAAGATGGAAAAATGCAGAGTACTGGTCAGTTGACTAGTAGTCTGCATTTTTCCATCTATCCTTTTCTATTTTCGTATTATTTTTATTATTATTTATTTCTATTTTCTATTCTTTCTATTACTTCTTTTCATCTCAACTTTGCTTCCCCCACTTCCTCCGCTCCTTTCTCTTTCTTTCTCCGTCTTTTTGCTCGTTCTCTTTCTCTCCATCTGCTGTCCCTCACACTCACACTGAGACCCTCACAGTAAAGCGGTGTATAGCAAAGTATAGCGACATGCGTTCCCCTTGCAGTTCGTTGTTTTTACATGTGCGTGAATCGATTCGGAATAGAATGAATATTTAAATCACATGAGTTGTTCACTTAATGAAATTAATTTTGTAACTGGTACTGAATAATATGACGGATTTCAATGCAATTTCTTATTAGTTTTGAACCTTCTCTCGAAACGTCTTATTCATTTGAGTGATATTTTAACTTTTTCTATGTTGAGAGAGTTCAAAGAAGAACCACTCAAATTCACTTCATATGGAGTATCACTTCTATCAGGCGTCCCACGAGATCTTACGCTTTTTTTTTTAGGGAAACAGTTGATTGATAGATAGATAGATAGATAAATGTTTATCCTTCAGCCTATTGGCCTTGAAAAATTGATTTGCTTACACCACCATGTTTTACAACATTTTTTTTCTTTTGGATCAAAATAAGGTACTTATCTCTAACATCCTTCCACACTTTATATAACATTCTTTAAAACTATAACTGCTCGCTTGCTCGCATTGCCTTGCCTTCCTTGCTTCTTCTCGCACGCGTTTTCCTGCATTTCGCCAGCCTCGCGTTGCCAAACTCTCCCTCCGCGGTTCCTACCTGTTGACAGATTTTCTATTCCTTATCTACTTTTTCACATTATTCACATTGATCCTACATTTACCTTCTCTCCTCCTAACACATCTATTTCCATTTCTCCTCCTCCTTCCTTTTCTACGTCTCCATCTTACCCAGCACCCCCTTCACCCATGCAATCGCCCTTTTCTCCCCTCTTTCATGCAGAATTACCTCCATGCTTATTCCACTCCTTTCAAACTCCTCACATTCTTCTACTCAGTGTTCCACCTTTGCATACCTCTTTCCACACAACTCGCACATTCTGTTCTCCTCCGGAAGCCAGATCCTATGAGCCCTCCATGCTTCCACATCTCATTCTCGCTATTATCTCCTGGCTTCCATTTCTCTCTTTTCTCACACAAATATCGCGCTCTTTCCAGTGGCATAATCCACCCATATTGCTCATTATACCTTGACCCTCTTATCCTCTCCTCTCCTCTTGCCTTCTCTCTCTTTCCATGCCGTTCCCCTCAACAATCTCATACGCCTTTCTTCCTTCCTCGTGACTTTTCCTCATTCTATCCGCATGCAGACCATTTTTACGGAAATACCTTTCTCGCTCACCCTCCATCTTTCCATCTCCTCTCCTGTTCTCCTTCTCCCACCATCACTCCCTCACTAGCCTATTTCCCCTCTCTTCCAAGAATTTTCCCTCATACTTACACGCTCGGTCACCTGTCAGTATCCCTTAACTCGTTCTCCTCATCACAAGTGAGTCAATCAGCTTCATCTTCCTTTCAAAGTAATCTGCAAATAACCTCTTTCCCAAACCCCACACTTGCCTCACCACAACATTTGCCCTCCTCACTCTCTTTTTCATATGACCATTCACTTCTCCATCCCTCCCGAATAGGAAACCCAGGTATACAAACTCTTTCACCTCCTGTACAGCTGCCCCCTTCCACTTCCCATCTCCTCCCTTATCTCTTGCACCCCGTCTCCTGAACACCACAACCTTGGACTTTTTCGCGAACGGAAACTCGAACGTGAACTCTAACCGATTCCTATCCAGGCATCATCTCAACCTCTTTATCATCTCCTTTAAGGCCTCTTCGTTTTTTGCCAACAACACTATGTCTATGCGAGTGACTAAAGTCTAACCCTTCCCATCTTCGCTTCCCTTGCCACTCCTTCCTCTAGCTTCCTCTCCATGTCAGCGATGAAGATCGCGAAAAGCGTTGGGCCAAGCGGGCACCCCTGCCTCAACCCTCTATCCATACAGAAACTCTCCGGGATCATGCCCTCCCCTCTTATCCTATCCCTCGTCTCTTCATACACCTCTCTTACCCGCTCGATAAGACTTTTCTCAACTCCCCTCTCCTCCGTCGCCTCCCAAAACCTCCCTCTATCAACTCAATGGAACGTTCATATGAAATATACGAATAACGCGTAAACTTTTGACCACTTTTTCGTTATTTCCCTGTCCACCAGGTGCTGCAAAATATAAATATTGTTGATAGTGCTTCTACCCGCTCTGAATCCCGCCTGCGGTTCCGGCAATATACCTTTCCCCTCAACATAATTACGTAGCCTCTCCACTCTCCTAAAAATCACTCACCTCTTTAAATCTTCTTAACAACCTTTTTCAGTCTGTCTTTAACTGCTGTTGTACCAAATATCCATGCTTCATTCTGCACCCCGACGAAGCCTGCTGCCTTCAACCTTCTTCACTTCCTCATCTGTATCTCTATCTCATCGTCATTCAACTCCATCCCCCCTTCATCCCTCGTTCTTTTACTTTCCTCATCTCTTTTTTGCTGGTCTGAGCCCTGAAATGACTCTTTAAAAAACTCTCTCCACATTTCACTTCCTATCTCATCACTTATTTCCTCCCTACGCTTTCTAAACCTATTAACCTAAAACCCAAATATGTTCCTTTCTGTTAGAAGTAATTAAATTCATCCCCGAACTCGGACAAGAGGATCTTCCTCAATAATTGTTTCCATTACCATATTAGTATAAGCAAAAAAGTTTTTCTAAATTTATCTATGTTATTTTTTTGCTCTCAAGGTCGCATTATTCTTTTGGGTGATTCTGGATCCAGTTATGGAACCAAAGCAGGAGCAGGATTGGTTGCTTTCAGTGCTTCAAGAAAAGCTGTGGAAGGAGCAGCAGAAGCTTTAAGGGCAGAACTTCTTTCTTCTGAGATCGACGTAGTGCTTCTAAAACCACCAGCAGTAAATCCCATCGCTCTGTATGCAACACCCGTCCTTAAAACGTGAGAGTTTTCAGACCTTGTATTTTTATGAAGATACATAAAACTGAAAAACAGAGTTAAATCCAGGACATATTTTCAGCATAGATAACGTCTTCTTTTTGATATTCTTTTTGGAAAAAGTAAAGTTTCAAATAAATAATTCGAACTACGAGTTTGATAAAGCTTTGTTGAAAATTAAGTTTTTAAAAGACTATTGCTTCACTTATTTAATTTCATTCTTGTGATTTTCGCATAAAAATTAAATCAAATTGTAGTTTCAATTCAACATATTTTACTTAACAAATTCGTGTTTCCTTCCTTTCCAGATCAGAGAATTCGTCGGGTACTTCCCACGCAGAAGGTATATGGACGGCTCCATTGACATCCTATTCAGTGACAAATTCCTTGAGTTCAGCCCTCATTTCAGCAAGTCCAAAACATTTTTACGACATGGACATGAAGCCTCGCACTTTTTGCCGATAAATAACACATCTTCAGTTCTTAAGATATCATTCGGACTCGAAATTGTGAGTTCAAAATTGAAATTGCTCTCGGAATGTAAATTACTTCTATAAAAATATCAAATTAATAACATGAAGATACATAAAAGCCCTTGGATCAAAGTTCCTTGGATTAAAGTTCCTTGGATTGCATTCCTCATTTATGTTATGTATCCGATATTTTTGTAAGCATAAGACCTTCAGAGTGTACAAAATGAACGGCAAGATACGATATTAATTTATATTACGTAATTATCGAAATCAGTACCCTGACTTAGTACAGGTATTCCAAATTACGAAGCTTTGTATGTATAAAACGTTACGAATAATTCTAGAATAAGTATAGTACTAACATAGTTATGAGTTAAGATTTATGTTTTCTACGAACCTTATTTTTCTAGATTGTAAGAGTCTCTGGTGCCAAAGGAAGGGGATGTAAATTTATTGAATGAAACATTTATAAATGTTTATACCTTATCAAATGTTTATTACTGAAGAGGATGCTAATAGTTTATTAAGAACGTTATTTTAGGTTGATTACATGCACGTCGAGCTTGCAGCAGGTCATGAGTTTATAATCGATGCTGTACTTTTATCACGTAGAGACCACTAAAATAATTTTGCATACCAATCCTTAATGAATGCAATGAAATTCCATGCATACAAAACGAACTCCTGCAGCGTTTCTACTGACAATGAGTCTATTTCCTGTTTCTTCGAATTTACTCTAATGGCATTCCTCTGTTAGAGAAACTTTCGGGGAATGTTTGTTCCAGACAATTGAGAATAGGGACAGTTAGATATTTGTAATTCCAATGATGTGCATCATATACAGTCATAATACTCTGTAGAAATCGCGCTAAATGTCCCTCAACATATTTGAGCACTTTTGAAAGCCCCAAGAGTTTTCCAAGATTGAGGCAGCCCTTATCAGAGCATACTGTAGTCAAAGTATGGAAATCCTTTCCATTAAAATGACTTCTATGTGAGGCCCTAAATTATGAGGTCAGATAGGATCATTTTGAGTTCTGAATGTGCTACATGATCAGAATTTTTTCATTTCACAATTCGGAAAAGGAAAAGAGGAAATCTGACGTTTCGTATTTGCATTTGAAAAAGTATAAGGTATGGAATGCTCAATTTATGCCTGTTTGATATGGCGTAACAAATCTTTGGACTAGTAGAATTTCTTCTCCATTATATTTTGTTAACATACAGAAAGTTCTTGTTAAGTCTGAAATCATTGGAGAAAATTGAAGCTTTCTAACTTTGGTTACTTTGATTCGAAAAGATAGTCGAACAAGTATGGCTCGTAACAGTTTGGTTATTGCAGACGCAAACAATAATACGGAAAACGCACTTGTCAGACCCAAAATCACCGTTTCAAGATTTCTGAACGTGATCCACCTAGAATAAAAATAGTTGTTGGATCATGGAGCAGTAGGTAAGTATTGTATAAACATATAATCCTGGTCAGCGGTAGTTGGCCGAAGATGAGATAAACGAGCGCCAGCGACCATCAAGATTAACACAAAAATGTTCAGAATCAACGAAACGCGTTTTTTATTTGCTTATATGAATTAAACGCAGCCTTTCTCACGACCAAAAATTTAACAAGCTTATTGCAAGGGTTAAAATTATCTATTCGTGCATTTTTACCTTGTCTTAGTGAGCCCGATGATGCTTAATTAAATATGTCAGACTAAAATTGATTGTTTTCAGAATGTTCCCGCATGGCAAGTCCAATCCGTCCCTTTCGCACCTGTGCTCGCTCGCTATGGCGAGACAAGGATAGATGTTCCTTCGAAATGTCTCTTTCACACCCGTGCTTCTGATCCTCGATCTCTTTCGTGGCAGTGCTAGGCACGTCAATTGAGCTGCCGGATCATCAAAGGAGGGCCCGTGAAATTATTTTTCAGAGAGCAAGGTGATCCCTGGCCGTTCAAAAATGAGGTCCCGAATTTTCAATTCCTAAAAGTACACCTCAATACAAAATTTCATTGCGCATCTTTTTCTTACCGGAAAATATATTTTGTATCTTATGCTGTGGCCAAAATTGATATGAAACTAGTTTTTCTTATAATCAAAAATTGATCTCCTTTTTCACTTTAACTCGCGACAACTTAACCAATTTTCAGAATTTACTAATCAATCATAAATCATACGTGTTCAAGTATTTGAAAGGTAATTTTTTTCATCATCTGTGAATCCTTGTACATTTCCCCGGAGCAGAAGATAAAAACTAGTCAAGTAATCGAGGAACATCAGAGTATTAGGATAATGTAGGAGTTTTGAGGGAAATATCAGTAGCCAATATGTTAGCATAATTGTATTTTATCAAGATTATAAAAATTAATGGGAATGAGAAAAAAATGGTTGGTAATCTATGAATTTAAAAAAAATGCCTGAAATTTATATAATTCGTGATAATTGATGGCATTCAAGGTAATTCATAAAATTAAGGAGAATGTATCAAATTTGTGGAAATTTTTGAAAATTTCTGACATTCATAGAAATTCGTGGTTTCTTATGAGATTTGTGATGATTGATGCGATTTGTGGTGATGCATGAAATTTATGGTGATTTATGAAATCTCTCAGAAAAACTTTCCAAAAGAAAATTTCGGGAGGTGGGAGAAATTTCGTAATAATGTATTCGGAAAAAGAAAGATCCAGATCCTTTGCGTTAACTCAGTTGAGAATTGTCCTCAAAGGTATATCGGAAGATATTTATATTTTCATAGATCATAAAAAGGAGACAACATTAAATAAATAATATTTGAACTATTTTTCTTCGTGAACTGGATTGAATTTATTGCCGTTTATCTTTGACGATGAAAATTATTCGCATACTTTCTTAGAAAGAATACAACTTTTATCTTTCTTTTCTAGTAGCAATCGACACAGGCGTATCAAGTCTCTCATCTGCCCGGTTTTCATAACTTTTAATAATTTTTACAATCTTTTACAATCTTGCGATTAATACATTTTTTTTAGTTTTGCAAGCTCCACCCATTTCCTATCGCTCTATTTTCCTATATTCTATTTTCGATAATGATCTATCGTTAAATTGGGAACTTTTATGAAAACCGGGCCGATGAAAGACTTGATATGCCTCTGTCAATTGTAACTAAAGAAGAAAGATAAGAGTTGTATTCTTTCGAACAAAGTATGCGAATAATTTTCAGCATCAAAGATCAACGGCATTAAATTCGATCCAGTTCACGAAGAAAAATAGTTCAAATATTATTTATTTAATGTCGTCTCCTCTTCGTGATTGATGAAGATATCAATATCTTCAGACATACCTTTAAAGATAATTCTCAACTAAGTATGGCAACGGATCTGGGTCTTTTTGGATTACAGTATGACGAAATTTCTCTCACCTTCCCAAATTTCAACACAAAAATGTTCAGAATTACCGAAACGCATTTTTCATTTGCTTATATAAATTAAACGCAGCCTTTGCCACGACCAAAAATTTAACGAGCTTATTGCAAGGGTTCAAATTATATATCCAAGCATTCATACCTCGTCCTAATCAACCCGATGATACTTAAATAAATGTCGGACTGGAATTGAGAGTTTTCAGAATATTCCCACATGGCGAGTCCAATCCGTCCTTTTCGCACCTGTGCTCGCTCGCTATGGCGAGGCAGGGAAAGCTGTTCCTTCAAGATGTCTCTTCCACACCCGTGGTTGATGATCCTCTATCTCTTTCGCGTCAGAGCTGGCACGTCAATTGAGCTGCCGGATCATCACAGGAGGGCACGTAAAATTATTTTTAAGGGAACAGGGTGAACCCTGGCCATTCGACGATAAGGTCCCGAATTTTCAATTCTTAAAAGTACACTTCAATACAAAATTTTATTGCACATCTTTTTCTTACCGAAAAATATATTTTGTATCTTTTACTGTTCCCGAAATTGATATGAAATTAGTTTTTCTTAAAATCAAAAATTGATCTTCTTTACTTCAAGTCGCGACAACTTAACCAATTTTCAGAATTTGGTAATAAATCAAAAAAGAAAATACGTGTCTAAGCATTTGAGAAGTAACTTTTCTATCAGCTGTGATTCCTTATACATTTCTTCTGAGCAAAGGATAAAAACTAGTTGAGTAACCAAGTGAAGTCAGAGTATTAGGATAATGTTGGAATTTTGAGGAAAGTATCAGTAACCGATATGTTAACAAAAATGCACGGAAATTTGAGAATTATGGTTATTCATCTAGATTAAGAAAATTTATGGGAATTAGAAAAATTTTGGGTAATTCATGCAATTTAAGGAAATGTAATAAATTTGTGTGAATTTTTCGAAACTGATGACATTCAAGGAAATTTATGGAATTTGAGATTTGCATAAAATTTTTGGAAATTTCTGAAATTCGTGTTAACTCATGAGATTTGTGATGATTGATACCATTTATGGTAATTCATGAAATTTATATTAATGTATGAAATTAGATTGAATTTATCCTGCGATGATTTATCCTTATAATATAAAATCTGCACGCTGCGCAAATGCTTTTTTGTTTTAGCTTCTCGCCTTTGAAGAGTACATTCTCATCGCGTGTCTCATACTGCGCACTCAATCAAAAAATTTCCAAAACAGCAGAGGAGTTTTGTTGCTTTATTTCTTTTTAGTATGTTGTACACTTTTTCTGGAAATCCATTTTTCTAATGTTTTATTTCGTATATTGCGATTGAAACAGAAACTTCGCGTCAAATAGGAAGAATGATAACACATTTAAAGATATTTTTCTGGTTGAATAGTAAATTTCACCAGATTTGTAGATTTTTATTGTTTGCACAATTTTTGTTCACTTGTTCATCAATGTGATTTTTTTTATTATTTGAAGAAATTTAAAAAGTTGTAAAAATCATCTTGTAGACCTTCGATAAAGACACATTTTTTTCCTTTAACTTTTTTTCATACCTTGCGTTAATTGGCTAAAAATTCTCATTTTTCTTTATATTTTTGAATTCTGAAAATGCCATCACTCTGACAATTTCGTTTTAATCATAAAAAGTCATGAGGATAAATTGTGCCACTTATTACTTACTACAGTAAGTCGTACTTACGATTGTATGTCTTGAAAAAAATGGTATCAAAAGTATTCAAAATGCTCCAACTTTTTGAATTTTTATCCAAAATATCTGGCTAACGAACTTCACCTTCAGTTTCTAACACTTAAAGTGTGTACTGAAGGCTAATCAAATAGATGCTTTTTTCAAGTTATCGTGTTCACAGAAAAATATCCATACATGCAGGCATACATACACATTCGTAAATATCTGTTTTTCGGGTTCAGGAGGCCCCAAAACGTGGACATTTGACAAAAACGGGGGAGGGAGGGGGGGGGGGGCGCAAATCTAATACCTCCTCTGATGAGAATGTAAAAATGCATAACAGACGTCATATCTCATTTTTAGCTATTTATATAAAACGACAATCGACAAATCGATTTCGTAATAAGGCACTTAAGAAAAAACCGACAAAATCGATGTAATAAAATGAATAAGGAAAGCACTGGCCAGGATTATTCATTCATTGTGCAGGCATTAATTTCTGTTTGTGTTCAAAAAAATATCCGGATCCAAAAAAAGGAAAACTTTCCAAAAGAAATTTGGGAAGGTGAGAGAAATTTCGTAATGAAGCACTTGGGAAAAAACCAGATCCGTGGCGTACGCTCACTTTAGAATTGTCTTCAAGGGTATGTCAGAGGATATTGATTTTTTCATTAATCATAAGAAGGAAAAAAAAATTATATTTGAACTATTTTTCTTCATGAACTGGATTGAATATAATGCAGCTGATCTTTGACACTGCAAATTATTTGTATACTTTGTTAGAAAGAATAATACTTTGATCTCTTGTCTCCAGTTACTATTGACATAGGCACATCCAGTCTCTCATCCGCTCGCTCTTAGAACTTTTATTAATTTTTTTTTAATATATTAAAATCTTACGACCAATACACATTTTAATAATTTTGGAAGCTCTACCCTTTTTCTATTGATTTATCGATAAATTGTTAACTCTAATGGAAAGCGGGCGTATGAGAGACTCGATATGCTTGTGTCAATAGTAACTGGAGACAAAAGATAAAAGTTGTATTCTTTCTAACAGAATATACAAATAATCTGAAGTGTCGCCGATCAACTGCATTATATCAAATTCAGTTCATGAAGAAAAATATTTAAAATAATATTTATTTCATGTTGTTTTCCTTTGGAGACGATCCTCAACTGAGCGTACGCGACGGATTTTTTTTTTTTTTTTTTGAAGTGCCTGATTACAAAATTTCTCTCACCGTCCCAAATTTCCTTTTGGAAAGTTTTTAGGGGGTTATGGCTAACTATTTAGAACTAGACCGAGTATTATTATTATTATTAGTATTAGGCTATAGGCTAGGCAAGTACCTGTGGCGTGCTTTGCTCGCGCCATCTCTCGGATTTAATTTTAAATAGTGAGGTACCTCTCGCTGCCCGCGACTGGCTCACGTGAGTATTCATATGAAAGTCTGCACGTGACATGCGTTTTCTCAAAGCTTTCCGATTTGTTAAAACGTAATAAACTCAACAAAAAAAAATGGTTATTAACTACGAGCAGGATTTCAGGAAGTGAATACAAGCATTTTTCGGCCTAAGAGTTTGAGACAAGGCAAAAAACTTGTAAAAAGCTTCCATATTGGCAATGTTGAAGAAGAAACCCACAAGGGATTTAACACTAAAATATCTGGAAAGTTATCAGATCCACACCAAGGGCTGAAAGCGCGAGAAAAAACAAAATATTTATGATGTCAAAGTAGAGGTAATTTTGAAAATCTGCATAACCTAAGCAGTTGTTTAATTCCAAAGTACATAGTAATGAGAATGTTTACTAATAAATAAAATAAAGCACGCACATTAGGCTAATTTGAAATAAATATGTGCATCTGAAAAAATTATGTTAATCCAAAACTGTTAATTTATCACGCAGATTGCAAATAAAACATGCTGTATTAAAACATTCTTATAGAATATTTTTATACTACCTAAATATAACGTTGAGAAATATTTTGCAAGAATGGTGAATGTGTATAGTAGAGAAATTAAAATTTCAAGAAACAGTTGAATTTCTATCCAGAAAAGTTTCATTTTGAACGAGAAAATTATTTTTCAAACAAAAATATCATTTTTTCACGGATTTAATTACGTTTAACCAAACAGTAGAATTTCCAACAACAACACAATTTGAACTACATAATATTTATTTACAAACAAATATTGGAGATTCGACTAGGTAGTTGAATATTTCTGACTTTATAGTCACTTTCTTGAATTCGAATTTGCGACTCGAAATTTCAATTCTTCAACAAAAAAAAAAAAAAATTACCAAGTATATTTTCCCTTGACTGAAAAATCTTTTCGGTTGAAAATTCATCTTCTTGTACAAAATTTGTCCTTTCGTTCCGAAAATTCATCTCTTCCTGTAGGAATTTTATGTTTTTTATTTGGAAACGCATTGGAAAAATCACGCTTTTACTAGAAAAAAATTCATTTTCATCTATATTTTTTATAACTATTTTTACAGCTGAATTCTGTTAGATCGGTAATAAGTACAACTTGTAGTTGAAGACCTGGAATTCAAAACCGGCTAACCCTCATTTTTTTCGAAATGCGTTTTTTTGCATTTTTTAACAACACAAATGAAATGCTGATACAACCCCGTTGAGAAAACTTAAATTTTTTGTTTTGTTTCTTTCTAATTAATTATTGAAAATGCCCTAAAAGCTAACCTACAGGGTACGGAATTCAAAACCGGCTATCCCCATACAGGCTCTTATGGAAAATCTGTGTTTTTTTCTCTTCGCGCGAGGTTTTTGAAACTATATGATGCTCCCAACGCCATCTATTGACTAATTAGTATACTAGACCCTATAATAAAGCTACGTTTGGTCGGACACAGTAAAAAAACTTGTTCCTGGCAATGTGTCATTCCCAGAAAGTGTCAAGTGGTGCGTCGACTTCAGCTTTTTTTTGTTGACCTCGCCTTTTACAAAGCGCAAGTCGAATTTATCCACGTATGACCTTATTCTACAATCCTTTCTGGTCCTAATGATATATAATACATGCTTGCTTTTTTTTTAAATTGGCAGAGAAGGTGAGGAAAAGTGCCGAGCGCCGGGATTCTCTCTGGCAAATGGGACGGGGTTAGCCGGTTTTGAATTCCGCGACCCCTGGGGTTAGCCGGTGGAAAAGTTCAGACGTCTATATTGCATACATCGAATTTTTATTTTCCTTTGAAACCTAATAAGAGTATAGGTTGAGCTGAAAATTAGCATATTCTATACAATAACAGTCAGAATCAATGAAAATTACGAAATAGGAATTTTTATTTATCGTCTTGTCAAATAAAATTTTTGTGGGTTAGCCGGTTTCGAATTCCAGGTCTTCAGTTGTAGAACTGGAAAAGGCTTTTGCAAGAATGCTGCTGCTTTATGCATTTATGTAAATATGGGAAACAGCTATTCGAAAACAAATGAGCCGATGATTTGGAACAGAGAACTAAAGAGCAAATCTATTATTTTATTTACATACACATAACCTACAATTTTTCTGCCAAAACAAGTGATCCTTTTCAAAAGCATACAGAAAATCAGTGCAATATCATTTCCTCTTGCTTGAACTTTGAAAATATTAGCATACAGTCATTACTCTGTATTATTGAATTAATAAGAAAATAAATGGAATACATGCGTTAAACGACGCACAGCAGAAATCCACTTTTCTTTCCTCGCTTTTTCGTAGGATCGGCCAGGAAACATATAAAATTTAAGATGCGGATTTTTCTTTCCATTTTTCGAACATCCAACTATACAACACATTCGTTTAGACCGATTAGTTTTTTTAATAAATGTTGAAATTGCGCTATCCGTAGCAGAGCCCATGTTATCGGCCATCGCGAGGTACCCGACTCCTTGAGGAGCAAGCCGACAGTTGGCGCCACCGGAGCTACTCACGTAGCCTATTCCACTAACATTTTCTTTTCAACCCCAGTGATAAAATGATGTTGTAATTATAAAATAGAACCAGAGAGCAGCTAGACTACATTTTCTCAGGTAAAATATCTATAAGTAGTGCGGTTTCAGATTTTTGTTATGATTCGTCGCTAATAGTACTGAGTGTGCAATGCATGTAAATCAACTATTCCAACAAAGGTGATCGTGTTAGTGAAATAGCCCAACAGCACCAGGGTTAGAGTAACGGAAAATTCCGTAACATCAGCCCTAAACGAGTTGGAGAGGCTTGTCTAACGAAAATTCCATTTTAATAGACAGAATATCAAAATATTGTAAAATTGGAAATGGTTGAAATTATCATTTCTATAATAGGATTAAATTATTTTGAATACTAATTCCATCCTGAAAACGTATAACTTCATAATGTTGCAATTCAAACTTCTGGATTTTCCAAGGTACTAAATCTGCAAAATTTGGGTTTTGATTTAGAACTTCTTTTTTCTACCATGTTTCAAAAGCAAAACTTTGTGCAAATAAAATTTTGAACTGTATCCCATTATCAAAAGATAGGTTCCTCTACTTAAAGGCATCCTTATTCAATTTTCATCCCTTTTCTTATTCCTATTCAGAGGATTTCTTAATACAATAATATAAAAATTTCACAAGTTTCAATTTCCAGCTGTTGAGATAGGACTCTCCAGACTCTCAAAATTTCGAACAAATTAGTGTTTATATATAAATATTATATATAAATCAAGTAAACGGCATGCTGGATAAAAGATCGATATCAATCTGTTTTCACTCTTAACATCAAAACCTACATTTTTTGTACCATTTAGCCTTAATCGTAACTCGTAAAGAGTTTTAATTGGTTGAGTTGTATACACAGGAGGACTAAGTCTCCCGCCAACATGCCAACAGCACGTGGTATTCCCAAACGGTTTCCCATCCAAGTAATAACCACGCTCAACGCTGCTTAACTTAGGTGATCGGGCAGGAACTGGTTTTTCAAGCGTGGCATGGCCGCTGTCTCAAAAAAACCTGCACGTTTCAACAAAAAGTGAATGTATAAATTCTGAACCTTCAAAAATAAAAGTACTCGTGACAACATAAGAACTCGTTGATTTACTTTATAACAGCAGATGAATCTTTCTGTCTTACCGAAAACAAAATTTTTTTTTATATTGTGGAAAATAATAAACGACTAGATCAAGAAACACGCTGAGGAAATAGTATTGGGACATATAACACTAAAAAATGTCAGCTAAATAAAACTTTATTCTCGAGCGAATTTCGGGAAAATGTGAGATACTTGACTGCGTGAAAAATATTCGCTTCGTAACTCTCACGTTTTATGTATGAACTGTAACACGTCAAAATTGTATTTTCCTTCAAAATGTAAAGCAAACAATTTTATATCGAAACGCGGAGTTGGGAACTGATGAATAGAAATGACAACCATTCGGTGGACGTTTTTGTGGTGATAAAATTGCAATTGAAACTATAAAATAAAAATAGGAAAGAATTGAATTTGATATTTTGATACCTCACCTGGTTCTTTGCCGATTCTGTTGGAGGAATGGAGAAGTGCATTTCAAGAAAACCACTTCAATTTTAGCTTCCTGACGTTAACCTGTTCGCAGTCATATTCCATAAACCTTTTTTCAAAGTCGATACTGTCAATGAACTTCACAATTTTGTGGCCATTTATCAATAAACTGACTCAATAGATGATACGTATTGTACAAATTTTATTCTTATTGATACATCATATCGAATGTTAGGAATCTTATTTCCGAAAATAACAATTAAATACTCTTCAAGAACTCAGAAATCATTATAATAGAAAATTATATGACTGATGAGGGAAATTAATTACTTTAAACAATTACTATGCTCAACTTCTCCTATTCCGATGTTCTCAAAATATACTTTTCAATGACAAGAATAATGAGTTTCTTGTGAAAACGATTGATTGAATTCGCATTATGTAAAAATGGGAAATACAGAATAAGAACTCGACTATTTTGTACTTTCTCTTGGACTGAAACAAAGGAAAGTGTACGAAAAACGATTGGGCTGCGCAATGGTGATTATGTAATTCTAAGTCCATGCCCCATATTCTTGCATACGGTACAAAGTCTCTTAATGAGCAATAAAACAAGTGAGCATTCTTAATCATAAGTAATTTGAACACCTGATTTACGCAAAACCATGCTACCATGCATACAGCATTAGTAAAGGAAAAATAATCAGCTCTTGGTATGTTCGATATGCCGAAACGGTCATCAATTTACTCAAGTTCTCCTATCCATCCATGAATGAAAACAAATTACGTGAGGCAATTTTCCAATAATTTTTATTTTTTATTTTCTCAATAGAAATTTTAAGATGCTTATAGCGTTGATATATGATTTTTATGTAAATATTTACTTATTATTACTATCTCCTGATGCATATAGTATTTTTATTTCTTCGCAAGTGACGGGAATATTGACACATGGTTATAAAGGATTTGCAAGTTTCCTCCTCAATGAAGGGATGAAATGAAAAAACGTTAGTAATATTTGAATTAATGGGAAATAGGGCAGCCCTTCTGTGGGTTTTGGAAAAGAGACATAGGCATAATTCTCGTATATTTGAAAGATTACATCATTAATTTATGATAATTTCTTTATTAATTATATTTATTATATTTATAATTATTCAGAACTCTAATGGTCCCTCACTGTTGACCTTATATGTACACGTCACATTTTGAATCATCTTATTGGTGTAAGGAGTGCAATTTTCCTAGGATCGTATTCCTAAATTTCGAAAAGTTGAATAAATGTAATACTTCTTTTATTTGAATTCTAATACATAGGTTTTACCGCGCGAAAAAGGCAAACACTGTGCTGGTGTCTTATAGAACAGGTATAGCCGCACAAGATAAAGCATTAGGCTCCGGGTATAATATATGAATACACTCATTCTCAAACATCGCACTAGAACCTTATTTTATGAATACAACAAAAACTTCCTACACTGTTAAAAATATGTGGTTGGATTTTCAACCACATGTAGTTGAAGTTTTATACAACCACTGTTGTTGGAATTTTAACTACTTGCGAATGAAAAATAAGCCGCATATGTTGTTGAAATTTCAACTATGTATTTGAAATTTCAACTACATGTAATTGAATTTGAAGTAGCGTTAAAAATATATATACGGCACAATTAGTGTATTCCAAA
>WSXT02207926.1:0-18038 GCA_011762715.2 Neuroterus valhalla
TATATATAATCAATTTCAATAATATGTATCAATAAAAAATGATCCAAATTGATTATTAAAATGAATAATTTAAAAAAGAAAAAGAGTAATTATCGAATAAAATTATTATTATTAATAATTGGAATAAAGCATTTGCATAATGGAATGATTAAATGACAAATCATGAAAATGAATTCATAAAATAGTAAAATGAATATAAGATAATAATGGAAAAAGCAGTTAAATCCCTCACAAAAACATTTAAAATGTTAGCAAACAGCTAATTCATCGTTTTTTATCTCTAATAAAGAAATTTTGCCCGTAACTATGTAGTGAGAACCTCGTAATATTTTCTATGACAAATTCAACTTCTTCTTAATATTTCCACATATGAGAGTTCTGAAATTAACTCGATCTAACTCTCAAGATAATTGCTTAGTTATTCAAACAATAAGTTAACGATTTTTTAGCCATATGTTTTCAAACATAAGTCTTATTATAAGTTGTAGTATAAAAAAATTCCATAGTAGAAGATATTAAAGTGTCTACTCGTTTATTTGAACAGGTTTTCTGTAGGATATTTGATAAAGTTTTTAGTGTGCTCGGATTCGAAGATTAGGAAAATTACAAAAATTTTATTTTGCAAGTTAGATTGCTTTGACTTTACAGCTTGTTCGCTTGGATTTGACAATTTTTATTCTAAGATTTTTGTTTACATCAACACATATCTTATAATAATACTCATGTTCGAAAACTTATGGTTAAAATATCGTTAACTTATTGTTTGAATAACTAGGCAATTATATTGTGAGTTAGCTTGAGGTGATTTCAGAACTCTCAGATGTGGACATATTAAGAAGAAGGTGGATTCAGCATAGAAAATATTACGGGTTAGTTTTTACTTCAATTATAGAAAAACGTATACAAATGAACTTTTGGACAATTGACACAAGCTTAGGAAAAATCAAATAGACATGAGTTCTTTACCAGGAAAATATCTTTTAATGTGTTTTCAGCTTCTTTAAGAGGATACGTAGTTTTCATTTCAATCAGGAAAAATAACTCTAAAAATGAAATAATAAATTTTTTTTTAAATGACTAAGGCTAACACACAAGAATAATAGAGAAAAGTTAATCATCCGAAAAATACCTGTAAATTTGTTATAATTTTTCCCATTGGAGGCGTAGTTTTTGTTTCAATCGTAAAAAAAAAATAAAAAATTGAAAAATTGAATTTCTAGAGAAACTACACAATATGTGAAAAAATTAGGCAACAAAACTTCTCTACCGCTTTGGACAAACTTTGATCGAGTGTGTAGCACGAGACAAGCGATGAGAATGTATTTGTTAAAGCCAGAGAATAATCGATTTTTGATATTTTCGAGGGTTGAAAATGGCAGCCTTTCTTGGCAGATAGGGGTATGAAACATTTATCCCAGTTGTTTGGTATCTAAATCTAATAAATCTCAAACTTCACTCCATGAAAAATCACGTATTTTGTTGAAAACTTCTCTTTTTGACACAAATTTCATGTAACCTAATCTTCTTGATCGGAAATGATCTAATTACATGGTTGAAAGTTGAATCACTTTGTTGAAAATTCATTTTATTAGTTGAGGATCCATCTCTTTGATTGAAAATTGAACAGTTTCTTGGTAGTCGTATATTTTTGGGTTGGAATTCAACTATTTTGTTGAACATTTATGTTTTTAGACAGAAAAGTCGTCTTTTTAGCTCGAAAATTCAACTATTGAATTAAAAATAGAACTATTTGATTAAAAACTCGTTTCTTTACTTTGAAGGTACTACTGGTTGTGAATGCTAATTTTTTCTTGAAAATTGAACTCCATGTTGAAAAATTAAACTTCTACTTCGTCAATCATTCATTTTATTGGTTGATAATGTAACTATTTCGCTGTCGTCTTTTTCGCTTCAAAAATCCTCTGTTTTTGGTTAAAGTTTGATAGTTTTTGTTTTAAAACTTGAGATTTGAAATTTGAAAATCCAAACATTTGAAAAAAAAATTATTTTTGTTGTTGAAGTTTTATATTTTTGGGTGTAGGAGTAATTTTCTTTAAAATCATTCGACTTTTTAGCTCAAGAACTCATTCCTATGTTCAAAATTAATCTTTTTTAGTATAAAATTAATCTATTTTGGTTGAAGATGCAACTGTATTGTTGAGGATGCATTAAAATTCTATTTAAAATCTTTAATAATAAATTGATATATGGTACCTATACAAAAACTTGATTAAATAGAATGTATCCCATCATTCCCATGTTTTCGTGGAAAACCACCCTCTTCCTCCTTTTCTGAGAGCATTTTGGGCTTCAAAGTCTGTCGAAACATTATGCTTGCATAATTTGTCTTTTATTTTAGTCGTTTATCCTATAAAATCGGAAAAAATCTTTGCTTTAAAAAAGAGGGGAGGGGAGTGTTCGTATTTTTGAAATCATCCTGAGGATTTCAAGCTTTGTATAATGATCTGTGACGAAGAATAGGTGGAGTGGAAAAAGTTTTCAGAACAGCGTGAAGAAGTTTTCGAACGACCACATTTGCGACTATACTAATTCTGTAAATTCTTATTTTCAGAGGTAAAAAGTAGCCAATCGCAGCAGCAACATCAAGTGGAAGTACCAAAATCATCAAGTTCATCAACAACCACCGAAAGGCCTGTTTACCTAGGTCACACATCTCTCCTTGCAACCGGAAGTACTCCAACCGTAAAAACGGAACCACGTAGTTGTGACGGAGTCGTGGGTCAACCCTATTCGTCATATTATCCACATCCACATCAATTGGGCACCCCAACGAGCGAACACCAACAATCAAGTTACTACGGAGCCCAAGAAGCACCCTATCATCATCAACATCACGTAGCTGCCGCGGCAAAATTATTAGCATCTTCCTAGGTCATTATAAATCATCCTCTTTCCCACGAAAATCAAAAATATTCAAAAGATAAAATAATTGGAAGATAAAATATCGATAATCTGTTTATGAGATTCAACGAAAATAAATTTAAGTTTCATTCGTCTTCTTCGCAATCAACTCATATCACTGAGAGGAAAAATATTCAATTTTTTGTATTACTGCGAATTTGAAGAAAAAAAAAGTCAATAGTCTCTTAGAATAATTTCTTACTTTTTCAATTTTTTTTCTCTCGATATGGTTTCATCGGAAGCGTTAACCAGTGTAAATTTCGGTTGATAAACGAGTGATGCGAAACGCATTTAAATGTACTCTTTTTTTTTTTGTTGTCGAGTGGTACGAAAAATCGACGAGATTTACGGCCATGGAAACCAGTTTGAGATCTTCAATTCCTAATGCTGACTCGCGATTTGTGATATTTAAATTATTTATGAGGCACTCTGCACAAGTGTACTTCTGTGTTTTTAAAAAGAAAAAGAATTTGCTGAACATAAAAAAAAGAAAAAGATAGGGAGATATGGTCTCATTCGCAGCGAATTCTTTTTCAAAAATACGAAATATAAGACTCGATTTGACTCTTCACCTATCACGAGCGATATTAAGAGGCTGGTTAGTAGTACGAGACGCTCGTGATTGGTCGATGAACTGTCTCTTTGGCTTTGATGTACCGCACTCTAAAAAAAATGTGGTCTTTCGTTTTTTGTGATCCTCTAATGAAAAGAGAATTAATTAATTTAGAGTGATCGAAGAACGAAAAAAACATTTTCGATCAGAGGATCGCAAAAAATTGTTTTTTGCGGGTGACAATCCGCATATGTAAATAATAAAATTTATGAAGAGTTATAGATAGTACGAACACTTTAGACTAAATGCAATATTATTACTACTTTCTCCAATCAATTCTAATCACGTGTGTCCTTTTAGAACGAGATATTACAATTAAAATAAAGAGCTTCGAAATAATTGAAAGAATGTTTTAATTGAAGGCCTTACTGAATAAAATTGTAATCATGAGAATAGGTGAGGTTAATAAAGTTGCCATAAGTTTGTATCAGATACAAAAAAAATTCTTTCGACTGCAATAACGTACTCCTAATTCGTACTGGGTATATCGTTATAACATCGTAACTCCGATTTATATGTTTGTCCAATGAGGACACTTCTTGTAAATACAACACAAAGTCGTGTAGTTGTCTCTTTATCTCGGGGAGGTGCATATTAATAATTATTATAGCAATTATCTTTACAATCTTCTATTAAAAAGTAAACTTGTCCGTAGACGCAATAAAGACATGTTTCCAAGAATGAAATTGCTTACAATTATTACTTTTCACTTAGAACAACAAATAAAAAATACTGCAGTTGCAAAACTGAATAGTATTTTCTATGTTAATCAAATAAATAGTCGTAGAGTTCCCATACACTTTTTTTCGAGTAGAGAAACTTAGTAACAGGAAAAAGATTAAAATCATGACGTTCGATGTGCAAATAAGCAGATAACTGCGATTGTTATAACGATCACGTTTTGCTTCAGAGAAAGGGTGTTAAACAAATATTTTCTCTTCATGTTTCCTGACATCGGAGGGATAAGTCCCGCCTACGATTTTTTAGATTCGACCCCACTTCGTCAAACATCGTTTTTATAAAGAACATTTGTTAACCTGCGCGTTGATCGTGTCCAGGTAAACCCTGAATAATATCAATGCCTAAATCCAAACGGCGGTCACTGATCAAATCGTGAACTCATAAGTCTAGTCTAGTTCGTCCAAGCAAGCATACTGATGGGTAAGTTTGACTTATGTTGAATATTTGATTGTATTCATTCATTTCATTATCAATTGAAATTTGAAGAGTTTCAACTATTTAGAATTTACTATAACTTATTCACTTTTAGTGACTTAAAAAAATTGTTTTCCAAAATATGTTTTTGGGCAATTGTGAAACTTTGAAAATAAAATAAAATATTTCTGTCTACGACAAAATTCCGGCAAATATTTTATATACATAGTTCTCTGTGGCAAAACAACTTGATCCAAAACCAACAATCAACAGAATACATTTGATGAGAAAAATGATGTTCGACCAAGTTAAAATTTTTGTGAATGCGAACAAAATATATTTAGAAATATATATATATATATATTAGTTTTCTTGGGATTTGGTTACAGGAATATTTTTGTTTTAACCCTTCAGCCGTTTTTCATAAACTTTCTTTATCTATAGGAAGAGGATCTTGCAATAATTTTTTTATACTTCAAGTTATACTAATAGAACTTTCAGATATTGTCAATTTTCGAATTCTTCAATGTCCAAAATATATAATGCTACTTCTTTTCTGTCATCGAAACTTGACTAATACGTTGAAAATAGTTTTTAAATATGTTATGATACATGGCATGTATAAATGACATTACAGATTATTCGAAATGATTAAAATATATATGAATAACGTCGAAAAATTTCCCCTTTCCTCATAATTTCTTGAATCTAAACTGAATTAAGAGAACCGAATAAGTAACCTAACTTTTTCATTAAAAATTATTTATTTTCAATTAAAAGTCTACTATTATGTTTTTGGTTTTGATTTCATTCTTTCGCTTGAAAATTCTACTGTTTGGTTGAAGATTTTAATATTTTGTTTGAATTGATAATTTCAACTGGAAATTTACCTATTGAGGCCATGTGGTATGGGATAAGCCTTAAAAAAATATTAATCTAGGTTTGCATACAATATTTGGTTTCAAATATGGGAATTTTCTTCAAAATTTAAGATAAAACCAATTTTAATTTTGCAGCAAGAGTTGTATACAAACGCAGTTTATTGCTTTTTAAAGATTTTCCCAAAATTTCATCTGGGAATTTTACTTAAGAATCCATATTTTTTGGTTGAAAATTCAACTACATGGTTGCAAGTTGAACTACTTTTTTGAACATCCATTTGATTGGTTAAAGATTTAACTATTTTGTTGGAAATTCATTTCATTTTGGTTGAAAATTGATTCTTTCAATTTAAAATTTAAACATGCCATTTTCGTTTGAAGCCTGATTGTTTCAAGTTCAAAATTATTCAACAATTTGTTCGAAAATTTATGTATTTTATTGTAGTTTGGTCTTTATTAATAGAAAATTCATTGTATTGGACAAAGATCCATCTCTGATTGAAAATTCAACTCTTTCATTGGAAATCAATATTTTGGAACACAAATTGCCCTATTCATCCATTTGTTAGTTGGAAATTAATATTTTCTAGTCGAAAATTAGGCGATTCCGGGTAAAATCACGTATTTTGTTGCAAACCCGTCTTTTCCATATAAGAATTCATGTAACCTAATCTTCTCGATTGGAAATGATTAAACTGCATGGTTGAAAGTTGAAACACTTTGTTGAAAATCCGTTTTATAAGTTGGACATCCATCTCTTTGATTCAAAATCAAATAGTTGTTTAGTAAATTCGTTTATTTTTGGGTTGTGAATTCAATTTTTTCCAACATTGGTGTTTCTGGATAAAAGAGAAGTCTTCTAAGCTTAAAAATTCAACTATTGGGTTAAAAATAGAACCATTTTGTTAATAAACTTGTTTCTGTTCTTTGAATGTTCAAACACTGGTTGTAAATGCTATTTTTTTCTTGAAAATTCAACTTCATGTTCGAAAATTGATTTTCGAAAATTTTGGGTTGAAGTTTAAAATGTCTTGTTTTGAAATTTTACTTTTCAAATATGAAAATCCATATATTTGATTGACAAATCATTTTTCTCGGTTAGAAATTCGTATTTTTGGGTATCGAACTCAATGTTTCCAAAAATCAATCGAATTTTCAGCTTAAGAACTTATTTCTTTTGTTCAAAATGCATTTTTTCCAGCGGAAAATTAATCTGTTCCGATCGTAGATGCAACAATTTCTCATAATTCTTATTTTGACCTTCAGATAAGTCGTACATTTTTTTAAGGAAAAAAAATCTGCAGTGATTTAGAAAAACCTTCAATTTTTTTTTAATTGTGCAAGGAAACGATGTACTTTTCTGGATTATAAATTTTCAAATCTTTATTTAAGGATGTTCTAAGTGTAAAATCAAGTTCAAAATTACTCGATTTTCAATTGATTTATGAAATTGACAAATAAAAGCCCATCAGTTATTACAACAAATTTTTGTATAGAAATATCAGCCTAAATAATAAGAAACTAGTTGAGGTTGGAATTGGTCATTTAAGTATAGTAATTTGCATTTTTATGTTTCCCTTTTGATTTCGGCAAAAGTAAATATTTCATTTAAATTCAATTGTTTTTATTTATTTAATCAGTATGAACGGACGAACCTTTTATACAATGATCAACTCATTTATATTACAAAAACTTATCGCCTTCCTCGAAAATTTTAAAAAATTCTATTCGTCACGTTTTTATTTGATACTGTTCATAAAATCGTTGAGATCAAAAACGACTTACTATAGAGAATTTTATGTATACTTTTCAAATAAAATGATTTCCATAAAAACATGACAAATAGAAAGAACTCTCTGGGCAACGACATGACCTTTTTTTGTAAATAAAAATTGAATAACAATTATGATCTCAACGATTTTTTTATTATTTAGTTTTAGATTTTTCTACTTAAAATATTCGCAATAATCATTATTGTCAATTTCATAAATCAAGTTGAAAATCGAGCATTTTCAAAATAATTGTACATCTAGGAAATCCTTAATAAAAAACCTACAGAAACCTTAAACAGACGGAAAGCCTTTTCAGGAAAATAATTTTGAACAGATTTAGAAATTTTTTGTTTGTGTCTATTTTGGAGAGTCAGTTTGAGGACTACTATGTCAAAAAACTGAAATAAAGCGAAATAAACATTTATATATATTTTTCTTATTTGCACAACAATTATTTGGAAGGACAAGCACAAAATTTTTATAGAAATACATTTATTGGGGGGCTAAAATTAAAGAGGTTCAAATTAGGAAAAAATTGAATCCTGAAAGTGGATTCCATTCTTTCAACTCATTACGTATATAAATAAATGTGTTCTACACGGAAAAAAATTTTCCTTAAAAGTGAAGTTAGGCAGTCTTAGCTTTCTATAGCTCAGATAATATACGGTCTGTTTTTATATTATTATTTAATTATTTGTCTTCCATGAACATTTGATTTTTCAATGTTCGATAATGTTAATGGTAATGAAAATATAAAAATTTAGGAAGAACACTACCGGCTCCAGTGGCATGCAAAGTATGTGGAGATCGATCCTACGGGAAACATTATGGGATTTACTGTTGTGATGGTTGTTCTTGCTTCTTTAAAAGAGCAGTTCGACGTGGAGTAATTTATACATGCATAGGTTGAGTATTCTAAATTTTATGAATAATAAATTTGAATACAAGTATTCTTAAATAATGTAGATAAAAGAATGATGAATTAATTATTTTACTTTGTCACAAGAGTTTCAAACTATATCATAAAAAATTTCAAGTAATGAAAAATTGAAAACACTGAAAAGTTTTTCTGTACCTGAAAACAATATGAGTACAGAAATAATTAGAAATTATTAGAATATAAATAATATGAAATAAATAAAGCCTCATGAAGTGAATTGATTTGAGGGAAAAATATTTGAAGAAAGAAACAATTAGTTTGATTTAATAATAAATTATTCATAAATTTATTGAAACTTTAGCTGGAACCGGAAGTTGTGCAGTGGATAAAGCAAGACGAAATTGGTGTCCTCATTGTCGTTTGAAAAAGTGTTTCGCAGTTCAAATGAATACCGGAGGTGAGTGAATTATGAAAAACGCTATAAAATGCTATAAAATTGCAATATGACATGAATATTGTGAGACGAACATCATTTTAGTACTTCAAGTTACAAGATCCTTAAGAGTAAGTTTGGTTGTCTATGCTAAGGCGAATTTGACGATAATTGAAAACTGCGTATAATGGTTTCAAACTCTCAACGAAATATTTTTGGAATAAATAGTGAGCTTGGAATGATTCGAGACATCAAAAATGTAATGAAAAATTAAAGGTGAAATTTAATTGATCGTCGAGGTCGAGCAGGTGTAACCGCTTCACAAGAGGTAAATAGCGCCGCGTGTCGGTCACACGTCTGACCAGCCATCAGTGTGTCAACAAATTTGATTGACAGCCGAGCAGAGTACTTGAAATGGGAACCTATAATTTCAATTCAAAAAAATATTTACAAACCTCTATGACAATTCAAGAAAATTAATTCAAAAGAAATAAAAATTTTAGATTTCCTGACTTTCAGCATTCAAATTTAACTACGAAATTCATGGAAATTGAAGGAAAAACAAGAAAAAGAAGGCAGCCTTCAAATCCCCTTTCTTATTTTTCCCTTCCGTCTTTTTTAATTCTTTTGGTAACAATTAGAATTGATTTATTCCAAAAAATTATTTAAGGCTTGAAATTCAAGAAAGTATTTACCTATATAGAATGGTTCATGAATCAAGCAAAGCCTTCTTTTCTTCTAATTATCATTTTAAAATTTTGAATCGAATAAAAAATGGAGTTGAGAAATTTTTCTCCTGAACTTTAGCTGTTCAAGAAGAAAGAGGACCACGTGCAAGAAACAGAACATCTTCCCCTCGAGTCCGATTTCCCGAAAAAATGGAAAGTCGGGCTCCGAATGGAAATTTCGATTCTTTCGATGGACAACAAGCATCACTCAATTATGATCAAACAAAAAATCTCAGCCTTCAAACGAAGCCTGCCTACGAAATGAGGAATTCAAACTGCTTTGTGCCTCCTCTACTGAATCACTTTACCATACCAAGATTTTTTACCTCTGGTAATTGGAAGTTATAATTACACTGGAAGTCCGTAAATAGTCCGGTTTCGGGTGCTGTTATCGAACGGGCTTGGACTATCAACGAGCGCGGTGAAACGTAAATATAGATTTTAAACAACATACAAACGTAAACATACATCCGTGTTCAAATTGATTTTCAGAAGACAAATAGTACCCGATTTCAACTTTCTTTTTTTAATAAAAGCTAATATAATTTCGCATCATAGTGTTATGGCCGATTTTGTAATTTCTCTTTATTATTTTCTTTATTCGATAACAAAAATGAAAAAAAAAGTTTTCGACTTTTGAAGTATATCGGCTAATGAAAAATGCTTGGATTCATTTTAAAATACCCAAAAAACTTGAGGAAACTATAAAAAAAAATATGTCCAATAGCAATGCAATTGTTAAAAAAAATTTATATTTTTTATAAAGAAATAAGTGAATGAAAATGGTTTCGTGACGATTGGCAGCGATTCGTCACTTGATTCGCACTAAATTTGAACAACATTTACAAACAAAAAGAGTTTTTTAGACGAATTAATTGAATTATTTTTCATTCCAAAAGCAATTATTATAAACAAATATCCATATTAAGTATTTTCGATTGATTAAATTAAGTTTTTCTATGGAATCGATCACATATTGCTGGGAAATAAAGCCTGAGTATCATATTTCGTTAACAAATAAAAATCCCTAATTGTTTGAACTACCTTAAATAACAAATGCACTATTTTTCTGTTTTCGGAGGTACAAACTTTATTTCTTTGTTATAAATAACTGTGAATAACTAATTTTTCGATTTTTAAGAACATTTCTATGACAGTTAACAACTTTATTGCAAACAACAATTATTATTTTAACAATTTTTTTCCATTTTATATACAATTATACATATTTACAAATAGAATACTATTTTTTCCACGGAATCGACATCTAGTTTTTTGGCGATCATTCCTTGATATAGATCAATAACATTCCATAATTATTCGAAGAAACTTAATTAACAAATTCATTATTGAGCTGTTTTTTTTGGAGGTATAAACTTGATTTTTTGGCGTAATTAACTATAAATAACTATCTTCTGAATTTCTGAGAACATTTCGTGACATTTAACAACTTTACTGTACGCAACATTTGTTTAAATAAATTTTTATCATTTTATGTACAATTATACATATTTCCAAAAAATACCGTTTTTTTACGTGCAATGTGGCTGCCAATAGTACTAACTCTGATCGTCTTATTAGTTTTATTATTATTATTTTGTGTTACTATTAGTTGCTTGCACGAAAAAAAGTTTAAATGCTAAAAAGAAGCCAAATATTGCATTTCGTAATTAAGTTTGTTCAAACAATTATCAAGTAATATTGTTGGCTATCACTTTTCTATACCGCTCTGCTAAATTGCGAGTTAGTTATTCCAATATTCAATCAAATGTACTCATCCAATATTTTTTGTGTAAAACTGAAAATTTTCAATGTAGAAGAATCTCTATTTGGCAAATCTACATCAGTATACGAAGATGAGTACATTATATTTGCCCTTTTAAAATGCCCTGAATTTTATTCAGTAGACGAATTTTTTTTATTTTTTTATTTTTTTTTTTTATTGAAATTTTATTTTTTCGTGGGATCAAACTTGGAAGTTTTCCTTTCAAATTCAAATTTTTCTTTAATGAACCCAAATTATTTTGTACATAACTCGACTAGTTCTTATTTGGTCAGTTATGTAGAAATTTTTAACAGATTCTGCAGGAGACTGGTGCCCTCCTCAGCGTGCAACCTGACCAATAATAATTCGTTTACAATGATAAACTGTAAACGAGTTAAGCTTACCCCGAAAGGGATTTGGCCTAATGGTTTGATAATAATAATAATAATAATAATAATAATAATAATAATCCATTCATAGCAATAAATCGTTGTTAAATATCTGACTGTCAATGTCATAAAGGAAGAGTGTATTTTATTCATAAATATGCATGATTGCACATAAAATGATGATGAATTTGTTAGTTAAGGTAGTTGATATGAATATTTGTTAAAAAAAATTGCTTTTTAAATAAAATATAATTTAATAACTTTCATTCATTCGACTCAAAAACTCTTTTGTCTGTAAATTGTTTAAATTCAGTGCGAGGCGAGTAACGGATCAGTGCAAATCCCTAAAGAAACATTTCCATTCACTAGTTTCTTTATAACAAATTCAAAAAAAAATTTCAAATTTGCATTGCTATTAGACATATTTTTTGGTTAGGTGCTCCAAGTTTAATGGGTATTCTAAAATGAATCTAAGCATTTAACAAAAGCCAGAATACTTCAAAAGTCGAAATTTTTTTCTCCCATTTTTGTTGTAATTAGAAATAAATAAAGAGAAATTTAAAAACCAGCCAAGACAGTTCAATGCGGAATTTTATTTGCTTACAATAAAAAAAAAAAAAATTAAAATCTGATAATAATTGTCTTCTGAAAATCAATTTGTCCACGGACGTTTTTTTTCCCCTCTCTGCATCTCGTCCACAAAAAATATTCTATGGAAACGACGCACTATGGGAAATTTGGACCAATTTTGGAAGAAATCAAATACCTCGGGGCCCAGTAGGCGAAGGGAAAAAATCCAAAAAGCATTTTAAAGTTCAAGTAATTTCCAATAAAGGAAAAATAGTCCGCTCCTTTAAAAATAAATGATTGACCTTCAAATAAAAGGTCAAAGTTCTAATTTTGTCGAAAATTTTCCTTTTTCTTATATTCTACTGTACACATACATTCTATTCCTTAAAACTAATTAAGTATGCTTGTAGCTGGCCACACGAGGATCAAAAATGTGACCTTCAAAATGTTATGTACAGCATAAAATTTGAATCTATTTACTATTTTGCGTCATCTGAACGTCTTGATTTGCACTCTTATTTTCGGGTTTTCAAAATAAAAGTTTTCATTCATACAAATTTTTTCAACAAATAATGCGCACCCATACGATTACA
Source organism: Neuroterus valhalla (assembly GCA_011762715.2). NCBI lineage: Eukaryota > Metazoa > Arthropoda > Insecta > Hymenoptera > Cynipidae > Neuroterus > Neuroterus valhalla. Next base: position 12,702 of record WSXT02207926.1, read on the forward strand.
TCATCTTTGATAAATAACTGGAAATCAGTGATTAGAAAACTCGCTGATTGACCTCGATTTTTTTACCAATCGAAAAAAAAAATTTTGAAGATCATATTTTTGATTCTTGTGTGGCCAGCTTCAAGTATACTAAATTAGTTTTGAGAAAAGAAATTTCTATGTACAGTAGAATATAAGAAAAAGGAAGATTTTTCAAAAAATTAGAACTTTGACCTTGTATTTGAAGGTCACTAATAAACTTTTAAGGGACCGGACTATTTTTCCTTCGTTGGAAGTTACTTGAACTTTAAAATGCTTTTTGGATTTTTTCCCTACGCATACTGGGTCCCGAGATATTTGATTTCTTTCAAAATCGGTTCAAATTTACTATACAGCGGCGGTGTGTGAAATTACTATTTATGGATTTCCAGTGTATCATAGAAGAATCTTGCATTTATCCAAAAATGTTGTTCCTCAATTGAATTAATTTTTCTATCTTCAATAGGAGAGACAATTCAATACGAAGTAGCAGCCCAGATTTTTTTAGCAACAATCAGAAGATCTCGACAACACAAAGATTTTTCTACGCTCGGTATTGAAGAGCAAAATTCGATTCTTCGACAAGGATGGGCTTCAATTTTCATTCTTCATGCAGCGACTTTTCCTATAGATTTTATAGAAATATTAATAAAAAATTCTATAACTCGAAACACCACCCTTAATGCTATAATAACAGCTCGAGATTTGATTTCAAAATTGCAACTTGATGAAATCGAATTTGATGTTTTGGAAACACTTTCCCTTTGTCGTCCTGGTATGTTTCACATTCCAAATTTCACTTTTAAAGAAAAGTAATTAAGGAAATGAAGATAATTTGAATGATTTCTGAGAGAAGTAATTCATCAATATTAATCCTGGTTTTATTTCTAGAATTATCGATTTCATCCCGAGGTCTAGACTTATTAGCAAGATCCAGGAATTCGGCATCGGAAACAATAATGCACCACCTTCAAAATCGAGGGGATCAAGGAAATAGACTTATCCAAATTATGTTGGTTCTTCCAATTCTCACGACTTGTTGCACTCGAGAATTAGGAGTTGCTCTTTTTACTCCCATCATCGGAGATATTGCTTTAGATCATGTAATCGCATCAATTCACTAGAGAAAAATATACTATACTATGTATATAATATATTATGATAAAAGAATTAATAAATATGGACCTTAAGAAAATTTGATCTTCTCCGAATGAACCAAACCATTCCCCTATATGTTCAATGTTCCTAATCCCCAGTTTCAATTTCTTAATTTTATCAAATTTATAAGTTGATTAAGGAATCCGAAATTTGAAAATCAAACTCTAATAAACTACACGCCACATACTGGAGTGTATTAAAAAATGAAATATTTGCAGCGAGATAAAGTTCATGAGAAATCGATTAATCGGTCACTCGCTCGATTCTGACTTATGAGGGTAATTGGTAGCAATAATTGTTTCACATATCACGGTATTTGTAAGCTTTTGCGAATGAGTAGCCCATAACTCAATAAATTTCCGTCAATCTTTTGCAACTAGCAGAGAGTCTTTCGCATTTGTACGATTTTCATTCTCTTCTCAGAAAATACTAGATTAAAACTAAATATAATAATTCTTGACATATTTAAATGTAACAATGTCGAAATTTTTGACATTATTATTCCTAAGTGCGATTAACCTGATCTGGACCGAAGGTAAGTTGACATAATTTCCGGAGATTCAATTGCAAGATTTTAGCTAATTTGGGAAATCTGGAAAGGCCGAGATGACGAATCGAACGAATGAGATGTATTTTGTTTTGTTTTGTTAATTAATGAAAAAATCAAAAGTGTCAATTTAGTTTTGTTTTTGTTTTCAGCTATTGAAATTCAATGGACTCAAAGTGGACTTTCAACCGGCCTATGTAAGTATGAGCAAAAAATTATAATAATTTATTAGAGATGATTCATGCCTTTTTCAGATAAATTTATGTTTGTAGAAAATTTATCATAAGAAATAGCATAAAAAAATAGATAATAAATTAATCTTATCAAAGTTTCATGTATCGGATTAAAATTATTTTAGGTAAGGAAGACCAACAACCGATTGTTGAATATTTTGATTTTTATGGAAAACAATACATTTTTTTTTCTCAACGAGTGACTTGGGAAGAAGCTCGTATGCTTTGTTTAAGTTATGATGCAAAATTAGCAATTTTGAATGATATTAAAAAAGCAACTGGAGTTGCCGAAGCGTTAGCAGATTCAAATATAGGTTTGTAAATTAAATATTAAAACAAAAATTTATCGAGCTCTTGTGGATAATAGAATTTTTTTTAGAATTTTCAAATCCTTATAAGACAGGATAAAACACTAGAATAAAACCAAAAAAGTATCATTTATATTTAAAATCAAGATTTCATTGTTTGAAGACGTGAATAAATTTCTACAGCAACCGAGGACGTTTGGTTAGGGGCTAGAAGGTTAGATACAATTTGGACTTGGATGGACAGCGAGGAAACAGCTTGGAGAAAAAATATTCTCTCAATCGAACCAGACGTGGACAATTATCCACCTTGGAGTAGAGTCAGCAGAAGACCAACAAGACCAACAAAAGAATGTTTAGGAATGGACAGAAAATCCCACTCTTACCCTAACTTTGTTGACCTCGATTGTCGATTGCTCAGACCATTTATCTGCGAAAAAAGTATTTACTCTGAATAATAAAATTTTAAGTTTAAAGAATAATTTTAAAATGTAATTTTTTTTTACTGCAGAACCAGAAGATTCTTTGAAATCTCCAGTGCCTTCTAAATGGATTCAGATACACAGAAGCACGTATACTCTTTATCACGGGAAAGTAACTTGGAACGAAGCAGCAACTTTTTGTCGGAAACAGGGAGCGCGTTTGGCTGTTGTAAAATCCGCAAATGTTATCGAAATTCTTAAGAATAGTATGACTAAAACTCGACCAGGTATACTATTACCTACAGAATTTCATAGAAAGTAGACAGGGTGGAGATTTGGCGGATGATTTCAAATTCCCGGTTTTTCCCAAGCAATAGTTTTTCAAATTTATTTTCTTTCATGACGTTTATTCTAAACTTATTTCAGAAAGACAAATAAAAAACTGCAATATACAATATTTTTGAAAAAAATACTCAAATTTTCCACAAAAAAATTTTTTCTATTACAAAGATTGGAACAGTTGAACTTACAATGAAAAAAATCAATTTACGATAACGAAAAAAAAACGGAATTCCAACGAAACAGTTCATTTTCAAACCAAAGCGGTTTCAGCCGTAAAGGTAAATAACCAAAGAAGAAGATTATTTCCAAATAGAGAGATTAATTTTCTACCAAAAAATACAATGTTCCAGAAAAATGGTAAATTTTAAACTAAAAAAATAATTATCTACAACAGAAAATGGAACAGTAAAGATTTTTTTTAATATAGGGAGGCTTGGGCGTATTTCAAAAAAATCACAGAAAAGTTTGAAACTTGGAGATTATGTAATTAAGTATGCCCAATTCATTTGGGGGAAAAAATACTATGGTTGACGACGTGAAAGAAAATTGCGAGAAAAGTAAAGACTGTTATACGAGGCGCTTAGGTGAAATTAATAAATTGGGACTATCGCTTGTTAGCAACTTTTTCACGATTTCTCACTCTCCTTCTTAGATGGGACTGGTATACGTATAAATAATTAAAAAAAAGCAACAAAAGGCATTCATATAAAACGTGCCCCCGCGGTGCCCCTCACGTTATACGACACCAAACGCCGAAGCCTCCTTAAAAAACTATTTTCAGATCGAACATAACAGTTTTAAACTAAAACAAAGACTCTTCAACTGAAGGAGTAATATTTTCAAACAGATGAATTAATGTTTACTAAAAAAGATAAATTGTCAAACACAATTTGAATACTCAAATGTTCAATTAAAAAAAATTTATTTTTAACCAAACAAATCAAATTTCAACTACAACTGTGGAATTTCCAAATGGTATAAGTTAAATTTTCAGGTAAAAAAATTACCTTATAACAAGAAAAAAAAGAACTTTCCTTCAATAAAAAAAAAGCTTGCCTCCAACAAGAAAAAACTAACTTTCGAATAAATTGTTACATTTTCGAACAAAACGATGAATTTCAAAATAAAATTGTGAATGTTTAACTGCAGTGGTTGAATTTTCAACCAGAAAGACAAATTTTCAACTGAAATATTAAGCCTTGAAATAGAATAGTTGCATTTTTTACAAAAAAATAATTTTCAACCAAAAAATATCATTTTTCAACCAGATGGTTGAATTTTGATCTACAAAAATAATTATTCCAACTAAAAATATAATAGTAACATTTTCGGCTCAAAAAATTAATTTCAAACCAAACATAAGAGTTTCCAAATAGATAAAATTTCGACTGAAATGAAAGAGATTTAACTGTTATAACTTGAATAATTATTGTTAGACGTAAAGGAGAATTTCCGAAAAAGAAAATTAACTTTGGGACAAGAAAATTATTTTCTGTCGTAAAATAGATTTTTCAACAAAATATGTGAATTTTCAATGCGAAAACTGGATTCCTAATTCGAAAAGATAAGTTTATTTTATTTTATTTTATGCACCAAATAATAGTTATCAACTATAAAGATTATTTTCTACAAAAAAAAAATAATTTTTTACAAATTACACAAACTCTCAATGAAATATTTTAATTTTCCAATCATAGAATCAATGTCCAACTAAATACTTGAATTTTCACCAAAAAAGATGAAATTGTTTTTAACGAAGTAGCTAGATTTCCAACCAGAGTTGAATTTCAATTTAATATAATGCACCTTCAACAAGAAAATGTAATTTCCAACAAAAGAGTTTAACTTTTAGCCAAGTAGTTGACTTCTCAAATGAAAGGGGATGAATTTGCAATGAACAATGTAAACAAGTTTTCTATCATAATTCGGAAATATTTCTCCCTTGAAATACTCTTTCTACCCATGGAACTTTCGAAAACTACTTGAAGTACTTTCTTCATATAAAATTAGGAAGAGTGACTTTCGAAATATGACGAATTTTGGATTAAAAGAGTGATTTTTTTCCAAGACATGTTGACGAGTGATTAATGATTGATTGATGATTGATTGGTGATTGATGATTGATTGATGAATGATTGATAATTGATTGATGATTAATTGATGATTGATTGATGATTGATTGATGATTGATTGATGATTGATTGATTGATTGGTGATTGATGATTGATTGATGAATGATTGATGATTGATTGATGATTGATTGATGATTCATTGATGATTGATTGATGATTGATTGATGATTGATTGATGAT
>WSXT02207937.1:0-18036 GCA_011762715.2 Neuroterus valhalla
GCTACGGCCAACATAGCCATCAAAGTCATTGGAGGAAAGCTCAAGCCCTACCGCGACGACAACGCGAGAACACCATGTTATTATTATTATTGTTGTTATTATTATCATTATTATTAATATTATTATTAATATTATTATACCATTAAGCCAAATCCCTTTCGGAGTAAGCGTAATTCTTTTACACTTTATTATTGTAAACGAATTATTATTGTTTAAATTGCAAACTAAGGAGGGCACCAGTCTCCTGCATAATCTGTTAGAAATTTTTACACAACTGACCGAATAAGGACTAGTCGAGTTATGTACAAAATAATTTAGTTTTATTGATTTTGGAATGTGAATTTTCTCATGAATGACGAATTTACAACAAAATAGTTGAATTCTCGAATGAAAAGATGGTTTTCCCATGAAGAAGTTGAATTTTCCACCAAAAAGATGAATTTTTAACCCAAAAAAAAGGATTATTCAACAGAAGACCTTTCACGAAATATTTTGATTTCCAAATGGATAATTCAATTTTTATTTATAATATTTTTTTTTAAATGTTATTATTATTATTATCATTATTATTATGTCAAAAGTTAGGCTCGGGTCTTTTTGCCTGGTGTTTTATCGTCAGCCACGGACTAAGTCAAGTGCCTGATGAAGTCAAGATGTTAACAATAAAAAAATCCAAGAACAAAGGTCAAAATTTGTTGCGCACTTTGGTCACCTCTGGATGCTTTTTTAGAGCTACCAACCAAAAAAAAGGATTATTCAAAAGAAGACCTTTCACGAAATATTTTGATTTCCGAATGAATAATTCAATTTTTATTTATAATAATTATTATTATAATTTTTATTGTTATTATTTTTATTGTTAATAAATAAATTTGGCATTAGGCCAAACCCCTTTTGGGGTAGCATAACTCTTTTACTTTTTAATATTCTAAACGAATTATTATTGATTAAGTTGCACACTGAGGAGGGCATCAGTCTCCTGTATAATCCGTTAAAGTATTTTACCAAAATCCTATTTATTTATTAACATTCATGCTCACCACATGTGGCATATATAAATACCTTGCAATATTTACAAAAAGACAGAACTGCCCAGATTTTCTTCTTTTCATAAATTTTGCTAAAAATTGGAAGTAACGGAGTCAGTGTCCGAGCGCTAAAGGTCGCACAGTGATCAACAACAGGAATGTGTTCATAATCTGCTACAGGCTTTATATCTCGAAGAATTTTTGAGTTAATTCTCGAATGAGAAAATTTCATGAATATCTTTTTACATCCAAAATATTTTAATCTTGCGTTCGTTAAATTTATTTGTTTGCAAATGTGAGTTACGAAAAAACTATTAGCCCTAATATGAAAGTAAAATTAATATAGGAAAATTACATGTAAAGCAAAATGTGAAACATTTGTTGCGTTTGTCGATATTGCAATTTTCATTTTTCGATATAAGTTCCTTGAAACATCACCTAAACCTTGTAAACTATACTTAATTTCGCCAACAATAGGCAAGATTGATCAAAAGTTTTGATAAAAACTATACTGTAGGTGGTGGAAGAGCATTGTGATTCACACCTCTGGCACTTCTCTATCTGATTTAGCAAATTCTCCTTCCTGATGTACATCATATATTTCAATGCGAATAATGTTGATGGCAGAATTGTGGAAAGTCCCTTCTCTTGTCTTATCTGCCTCAAATACCTTTCTTCTGACTCTGCATTAGTCTGCGAATTTAAGGGAGAGAACCTGAAATACCCTCTATAAGTGGAGAGTGCGTTACCCTTATCTCAATATATTGTTGTCTCCTTATCGCCCGTCCTTATCAAGCGCCAGTCTCAAGTCTGGCAAACTCCAACTACAGGTGAATGCGCGTGAATATACCCACCAGATTACCTGCTTGATACACCAGCATTACCAGCTGAAAGCGCCTCTTTACTCCTTGTTGTTTTTCTTGCCTGGACAATTTCAGGAGGAACTTTCCTGCAGATGAGATTTTATCTCCTGGGATATTTCGAAAGTGTCAAAAGACTTTTGGTAATTACGCTGGTCACTAAAATGTGGCCTGTGTGTTCATGAAATGGGACGTGTAGTTTACGCAGCAGTTTTCCGTACTCGATTCAAGTTCGACCTCCACTTTTTGCCTGCACGCGCTAAAAACTGGCAGAGGACGTAAGAGATAGTAAGTCAGGAGGAACCATTTCTTTCAGCAGGTAATGTTTGGAAATTGATACCTTTTGCTTATTGAAGGCAAATCATTGTTCTCGAATTCTGTTTAACTTACTGAAAATTCATTGAAAATTAATTCTGAGTAAATTGCAATACATTTGAGAGAAGTCAAATTTGTTCGAGCATTTTCGAAAAAATGCAAATGAATTGAGGATAATTTAAGTAAGCATTCGAAGGAATGGCATCCAGAGGAATTCAATCAAGTTCAGTGCTATGCGAATTTGAAGGAATTAAAGGGGATTCAACAGAATTCAGAACAATTTAATCGAACTCACTGAAATGAGAGTAAAATTAGGGGAATTTGAAGTATTTCAAGAAAATCTAAGGAGTTCAAGGAAATTGGTAAGGATTCAAAAAAATTAATGTAGATTCAAGAGAAAAATTTGGAGGAATTCCATCAAATTTGAGTGTATTTGAAGGAATCCAAGAATTTAATAGAAATAGAAGGGAATCATTAGAATTCAGTGTAACTCAAGCAAATTATAGGGAATAAGGGTAGATAGATTCTCTAAATTTGCCTAGCTCAGGGTAGCATAATGACCAAGAATCTGATTAAAAACCTGGGAACTCGATCGACTTAACCTATACTATCAAAAATTTTACAGTAAAAATACGAGAAATTACCGCTTTTTCTTTATGAATAAAAGGAGATCTTATCATTTGCTCAAAGGAATGAAAGGTTTCTCTAGTCTGCTTCTGAAATTTTTTAAATATCTCTATAATTTATGAGAGAAAGAATTTATTTTTTTTTCCATTATAAGGAAAACCTTTTGATAATTCGTTGCTCTGTAAAATTTTTGGCTGAATCAAGTTTGATCATCGAATTGATGCTAGCCAAAACATATAAAAAGAATTATTCTCTCAATTCTTAAAAAAAAAATGTATTTTATCGCGTTTGATTTGCTTTCTCCTCATTTATGCGACATGAGACAAGGAATTTTCGAAAATTATTATATTTTTTCTTCCAATTTAAAAGTTTCCTCTTCTTAAATATAATTAAAGAAAGTACTATAAGCAGTTTTTAGACTAGAAGTAGTATTTCCAATGGGAAATATTTCTGAATTTTAACAGGAAACTTGTTTACATCATTTATTGCGAATCCATCCCTTAACCGTCAGAAAATCAACTACTTGATTAGAAGTTAACTTCTTTTGTAGGAATTAAAATTTTATTGTTAAAGATGCATTATTCCAATTTAAAATTCACCTCTGATTGGAAATATAACTAGTTTTGTTAAAAATCCATTCCTCTATTTTTCGTGAAAATTTTAGTATTCAGTCGAACATTGATTTTTAAATTTTTAAATTAAACTATTACTTTGAGAATATATGTACTTCATGGAAACTCCGCCTTTTTTTGTACAAAATTGATCTTCATGGTTGAAGATTCAATTTTTTCGCATAAAATACATCTAATTCAGTGAAAGATTCACCATTTTACCTGAAGATTCATCAATTTAATTGAAAACTGATGTCTTCAACTGACAATTTAACTGTTTCATTTTTGGTGGAAAATTATTTTTTTAGAGTTCCACATTCAATTATTTGGATGAAAATTTGGCTTTTCGAATTGAAAAATCGATTTTTTGGTAGAAAATTAATTTTCTGAACCAAAAATGTTATTATTCCAATTCAAGTTGGGAATGATTATTTTTATGTTTCGAAATTCAACCATTTTGTTAAAAAATTGTGTTTTTCGGTTGAAAACTAATTTGTGGTTAAAAATTAAAATATTCAAATTGAAGGGTCATAATTCCAGTTAAAAATTCGACTTTCTTGTTGGAGACTGAAGTACTAGACATAGTCAAACCTTTACAATTTTATCTGAAAATTCATCAATTTGTTTGAAAATTAGTTTTTTTCGTTGAAAAATAGTTTTTTTCAAGTTATTTTTTCCAACTGAAAATTTAACTTCTGACAATTGAGGATTCAACTCTTCCAGTTGAAGATTCTTCCTTTTAGTTACAAATTCTCATGTTTGGTTTAAGAGTGATTTTTTAAACTAAAAATATTACTATTCCATTTTCGGTTGGAAATAATTCTTTTTTCAGTTCAAAATTTAACTATTTTGTTAAAACATTTTATTCTTGGTAGGAAATTATTCTATCTTTTGAAAATTAATCGTTGCGTCAAAAATTCACCTGCATGGTTGGAAATTGAAGTGCTCTAGTTAAATAATTATCATTTTAGCTGAAAATTCGTCGTCATGAAAACTAAAAACTAATAAACTCATATTCGTAAAACTTATATTTTTCTCGTGGGAAATTTCAGTTTTTTTTCTCAGACCTAATTTATTTTGCAATGCTCGATCTGTTGTGTTAAAACAGGATATTCGGAATGAACGTCATGAATCAAAATAAATGCTTCTGTCTTGCGACAAATATGAATTTGTTACTTTCAGATAACTGGTAATATAATAAAACTTGTGCGAGGAAAACCAGGAAATGACCGGGAAATTCAAAAAGTCAACGAAATCGCCACCCCGTTAATTATCATTGACATTAACGCTGTTTCCTCCCTCATGTCGCGAAGCAATGCATAAAACTTCGTCAAGTCCTATTTAAAATATGTAGACCGCTTTAAATTATTTCGCTGCATTACAAAAATCACTGAAATATATAACTGAATTTATTCTTCTTTTTTTTAAGAATGCAAAAGAATTCAAAATAATTGAAAGGGGGAAAAACTGCAAAGGAAATTAAAGGTAAAAAGGCAAGGTTAAAAATTTTCCTTAAAATTAAGTAAGCTCTTCAATTTTTCCTACAACGCTGAAAAATTTCTCATAAAGTGTAAAAAGGTGTTTCTAGTTAATGAATTCGGTAAGTTGATTCCGTCTTGGCTATCATACAAAGAAAAACAATACTGCTCACATTTTGTTTGATAACACCAGCAAAACATATAAAAAATACGAGACATTTTCCTTCAAGCCTTCAAAGTCCTTTCACCTTCCATCAAGACTTCGCACATTTGAGGGTGCAAACGCACTCACTTGGAATCAAGTAACTCGTACTGCCGAAAGGCTGCTCGTTAATCCTAAGGGTTCCCATCGTCCGTTACGAACGTCGATGACCTACCCTAGGGGAATCGCACTGGCTCCTTGCCAAAGTCGAATTAACGTAACGAGTGACGAAGAGAGAATATTGCGGAGAAGGGACGAGTGTAGCAAGAGAAAAAAGCAACCAGATTTTCCAAATGAAATTCAGTCACAGAGAAAGCCTTGATTTATTTAGCCAACTTGGATAGTATAATCCGATAATAGTGCTTCCTTCAAAATTAGGTGGAAGTACATAACGCTTCTAATTATTAGTACTCTAGAAAAGGATAGGAGTAAAGTGAACGTGGTTGGGATGCAATTCCTGCGGAATATGTGCGGTAAAGTGCTAATGGACACAAGGAATCACATGGTAGTCAAGGGATTGGGCGAATGATGAATGAGAGAGCAAAAGCGCATGTCAAAATGTACAAGTGTGTATCTCGTAGATTATTATGGGTTAAAATGAAAGTGGAAATCAGAAGACTGTTCATTGTAGCATACTACGCCCTTGTTGATGGTGACAGTAAATTGTCAAAAGACACCTTCGGGACTCGTTGAATGATGTGGTAGGAACATGTGATCCAGGCGAAAGAATAATATCACTCGGAGACATGAACGGTTGGGTTGCTGTGCAACGCAAAGGTACTGACAGAGTACTTGGCCATTTCGCGGAGACCAAAAAACGAGTGGTAATGGGGATAAATTAATCATCTTGTGCTTGGAAAATGGTTTGTTTGTTACAAACACTCGGTTCAGGAAAAAAATGATACACAGGTATACTTGGTGCAGAAGCAGAAGCCATGCTATGATCGACTTTGTTATAGCGGACGAAAGACTGAGAGGGCTTGTAAAAGATACAAGGGTCATGAGAGGTTCTGAATGCGGATCGGATCACTACCTTAAAGTCTCAAAAATCACCCTAGGTCAAAGATGAAGGAGAAGAAAAATGATTGAAAATGAAAACGGACGCGAGTCAGAATAGAGAATTTGCAAAAACCAGAAGTACAAAAAGTATATCGTGAAAAGCTGGACAAATATTTAGGGCATCGCAAAGATAAATTGGAAGACAGAATTAGTTAACAAAAATGTAGAGGGTGCATGGATAATACTGCGGAATGGAATCTTCGAGAGTGCTTCGGAAGTGTGTGGTACTGCGACTGTAGGAAGAAAGTCCGGTGATGCGTGGTGGAATGATGAAATACGAGTTGCCGTCAACGAGAAAAAAAGCGTACTCGAGAATGTTGAATATTAAAGGTCTTAGCGATAGGGAAAGAACTAGGGTCATAAATTAGTATAGCCATAAAAAGTGGAAAGCAAATAGACTGGTATAAGAGAGCAAGAATAAAATCAAAACGGAAGAGGATACGAAAATGCAAAATGATTTTGAAGGAAATAAGAAGCTATTTTGGAAATGGGTTAAGAAGACTAGGAAAGGAAATACTAGCACCGTGGTAGTCGGAATTAAGAATGCTGACGGTGAAATGGTATGGGATTCGGACAAGGTGAAAGACTGTATGCGGTATTTTTTCAAGAAGCTGTATGAAGGTGAACCCATGGAGCATAACATTAGTTACACTAACACAGATAGTTAGACGATTCCGATGTAGGTGGTGGAAGCAGAATCGGTATCGACGACATTATTTCCGTAATTAAAAAACTAAAGAATGGTAAGGCTGCCGGTGTGGATAGTATTATCCTTGAAATGCTTAAGTTCGGTGGCGGAAACTTTTTTGTGTGGCTGTGTAAATCTATGAATATGTGTGCTGTGAATAGCGAAGTTCCGAATGATTGGAGAAGGCGATTATTGTCCCAATCTACAAGGGAAAGGGTGATCCAAGCGACTGTAATAATTATAGAGCGATACGATAACAAATTGCAATATTACCCTAAATGGACAAAGGATAGAACAAGTTGATAATTTCGTATATCTTGGAAGTTTATTCACTTCTGACGGGGGGATAGATGCAGAGATTTCCAGATGTATAAATGAGGGTAGAAAGATTCTTGGCAGTTTACGGGGTATTACTAAAAGTAAAAATGTAACAAATAAAGCTAAAATTGCGATATATAATTCTGTGCTAGCACCAACTGTCATGTACGTCAGCGATGCAATTTCTGCGTAATATGTGCGATAAAACGCTAATGGATATAGTTAGTAATGAGTGGGTTCTCAAAGAATGTGGTGTAGAAGAAACGCTGTTTGAAAGGAGTGAAAGAAATTTGCTGAGATGGTTCGGTCACGTTGAGAGAATGGATGAAGAACGATTAACAACGCAAGCGTATCTAAGTAGGGTGAGTGGTAGCGTACTCACAGGCAGACCAAAGAAGGAATGGATAGAATGTGTGAATGAGACTCTAAAGAGGAGAAACATAAAGAGCCGTAGAAACACAAGAGCTTGTATGAAAAGATGCATGGATGTAGAAGAAGCAAGAGATGTATGCCAGGATAGGGATGTTTGGAGAACGATTGTATATGGGAAAAAGTGTGGAGCCTGAAACGAACGATTTTGGATACTTATTGGCCCGTGTAAGGATATCGCTTATTGGATTATTTCAATGGCTTCGCGAAACTGTTTGAGCGGGTCGTTTGCTAGAGAGATTAGGAAGCGACCCGTGTCGGAGTGATGTTGCACAGGACGAGTGTGTCGCTTGAAAGCAGTTTTTTCTGTTCGCAAAAAACACGCAATGAATTCTAAGACTAATCTAATACCTATCCCTACCTCCTTCTCATACACATCCCTTGCTCGGAATTTCCCATGTCAATTCGACTTCCAAATCTTTACCTATTAATTTCTTATTCTCCAGTAGTACAACGGGGCCGGAACAAGACGATTTACGCTTACCCCACAAGGGATTTGGCTTGATGATAAAAAAATAAAAAGTAAGAAGAGGGGTTTCAAACAATGTGGTGTAGACGAAACGCTGTTTGACAAGAGTAAAAGAAATTTCATGAGATGGTTTGGTCATATTGCGACAATGAATGAAGAACGATCAACGAAGCAAGTTTATTTAGGTAAGGTAAATGGTAACGTACCCAGAACTAGACCGAAGATGAAATGATTGGAATGTGTGAATGAGACTTTGAATATAAAAGGAATAATGAGTCGTAACCCCGTGGGAAAATTTCAATCTGGGCAGTACGAAGTCCTGAAAACGTTGCCTCTATATATTAAAGGCCCGGATAAGTAAATCTTATTAGGCCCTGTTAGTGTTTCGTCACGCTCGAAATGAAAAGGGCCGTACATGTCAATTTTAGATGGCCCATGCTAGGCACCCTTTTCGGGGCCTTTTTAGTAAATAAGGCTCTTTTCAGGCTCTTACCTTATCCCGTCTCAAATCTCTATCTAAAAGGGCTGCGCATGCGTGCTCGAAAAAGCATTAAATTGACCCTAACCTAAGAATTCATCAATTTTTATTGTCTGCACATTGCACGCAAACGAATGTATCGCTATTTATCATTATTGTACCATTAAGCCAAATCCCTTCCGGGGTAAGCTAACTCGTCTGCGTTTCATCAATGCAGACGAATTTTTGTGGGTTATTTATACACTGAGTGGTTAACCAGACCACTGCAGCAATCTGTGAATAATTCTTATAAATTGCTCAAATCTGAGCTAGTTGAATTTTGAGCTTATCGGAAATTTTCAAGGTTAACCACGAAAAATACGAATTTAAAAAAATAGAGTTTCAGGGAAAGATTTAATTTTACATATACTCGTTCACCTATATTACTAGAATTCCCAAAATACTTGGAGGGATAATCGCACTCTAGGAAACAAAAAGCGTGTTCCAACTCAGGATTCACTCTTCTTGTCTTATATTTCCACTGAATATACTTTACACTCAGATGTGAATTCGTTCCTACACTAATTTTCACTAATTCCATTTGAACAGACTGGGATATGCGAAGAATTGAAAAAATAACCGATACAGTCGTGTCATAGCATCACAACGTCGCATCGCGCAAATGGCGGAATGATGACTGCGCCTGGCCTGGTGGTAATACTAACCGCTTTCAACTGCGCATGTACCGAAAAGCGCGGGACCATTCAAATTCACTCGCAAATACCGATGAACATTCTAATAATTATTACTAAACTTTTGAATTTCTCGGAATAGGTTCAATTAAACGAATACGTTCAACATTCAGCAAATAGGTGACCAAGCTCATGTTGAAAGAGCTTTTTGGAACATTTTATAACAATGGAACCCTTGCATCTGAGGTTGAATTTTGGTTTATTCCTAACATCTAGTGTTGGGACTCAGTTTTTCGTGACAAACTAAGGTACGCCTGATCATCAGTGAAGGCGTCCTTGTACGAGTCTTATTCAGATCGTATAAGGGCCTTAAATACGATATTAGATTGATTACCTTACTTAATAATAAGGAAAACTTATCCGGGTCTCAGTTGCACTTTATCAGGGCGGTTATATAAATTTTCAAATCAGGCAACCTCGTCAGAGCCTGGTACGAGCGCTTTTGAAAAAAGGCTGATAAGGGCATTTTCTGCACGAGTAAGCACAAGAGCTTGCATGAAGAGATGTATGAATGTAAGATTGTAAGGGAAGGAAGAGAAAGCAAGAATAAAGATGTATGGAGGACGATCGTTTATAGGAAGAAGCGTGATGCATAAAAGGAAAGAATTTGAATGCTCATGGGCCCGAGTGACTCGGTTTTGTTAGTGGATTATTCTCATAAATTTGTGGAACTCTTCACCTGATGTGATTGCTAGAGAGATCGATCAGAGACCCATTTTAAAGCGATGTTGCGTTTGAATGGACGACGCACGACTTCTAGATTGATCTAGAAGTCAGCTCAAGCCTCCTATATAAATTCCTCGAATTTCACGAGTACAACCAGGCTAGAATAGAACGGATCACGCTCACTTCGAAAGGGATTTGGTTCAATCGTATAATAATAAATAATATTTAATGAGTTTGACTTCAATCAGCTGGTTATTTCATTCAAGGATTATTTAAGGTTGATCTTATAGACTGATTTACACCAATTTCAAAGTACGACCCGATTACTTATTCATATCTGGAAGTCGACGTAACTCTATGTTCGTTTCCTTCGAGACGCATCTTTCGCCCACCATCGAATTAACCCGATGACCCGTCTGACGCCGAAATTCAATGGACTGCTCCCTAGGTGTGACTCTGTGGCTGATCATCCCATTAGAGCCAACGTGAACTTTATTTATGAAATTCTCTCGGGAGCAAAACGCCAATAAATAACGTTATGTTTTGATGATAAAAGTTCAGCAATCGCTCTTCCGCATGACTTACACATTCGATGAATGCACATTTTTATGACCTAATATTTCTGTAAGGAGGAAAACTATGTAGGGCAAAACTACCATCTATAAAAGAGATTCTTTAAAAAACTATCCAAGATTTTTCAATCACTTAACGTATAATACTATAAATAAAGGTCTTTACAATAAATATTCAACATTATGAATGTAACTACAGAAATTTTGTCGTGTCAATAATTTATGGCAAGTACAATCAGTGCTCGTGTATACTTGCCAAAACGAAGAGTGTAATACCAAGTTGGCATTGTTATTATTGCATGAAAGGGTAAATATAACGAAGGGATGAATATTTATGGCGACTCTTGCGCTGTCCTTTCTTGGTATGCGTCTGCAAAAAGGAGATAAGTTTTCGCATGTGAATCGGCAGCACTTATGGTCCCATTTAAAAAAATGTGTAACGAGTGAATGTTGACAAGTATCCAACGCAGCACGTAATGCAGAGGGTATCAACATTGAGATTTACGAACATTTTATGGTCTTACCGTGTAATTGAGTTACGTTTATTTTACGGTCCCGAGCACACCATTAAATGATCTCACCCTTCATTTTACTCGTCCAAGGTACCTAAGAATATCTTTGATCAAAGCGATATTTGAAATGATCGAAAAACAGCTCCTGATAAAAGGCGATGCTCGTACATAACAAGAAATTCTGAAGAGCTGAGAGCAGTATAATCAAAAGAATTTTTTATTGCAGTAAAAGCAAACCGCTTTGCTCATGAAATACTGCAGAAGTGTATTTCTCAGCTTCAATATTGAGTTACTCAAATATGAAATAGGTTCAGATGAAGGTCGCTACCAAGTTTTTAATAGTAAACACTGACAATCGTGATTGATTTAATATTGAAAACTGTAATAACATCAATCGGATAATATTTGAGTGGGGGGAAATAGAGAGTCAAGGTAATGTTTACCTTTTCAGGGAAACAGTATGTGGGTATTTTTCCGCAGCCCGTGCAGAAATTGCCCAATTTGGTCCAGATTTCCGATGTGGCCCCGATCGGGTTCGCCATATGTGGCTGTAGCATGGCTATTCCCGTGATTCGGGTCGAAAAAATATTGAAGAAAACATCATTATCTTGCTTACCCCGACTGGTTTATGTTTTCTATAATTAATTAGAGGTATTAAAATAAAATTGAAAATAAAATGAAGAAATAAGAAAAAAAGCCGAGTTTCTGCAGTATTACCGAATTAATTTACAATGTGAAAAAAATGAAGACAACAAATGAAGACAATAATTTTTAAATTTTAATGAAAATATTTACATTTGATTGATATATGAAAAATTCAATGATCAAATTGGTATTTTTATATTTCGTATCTTTTCATGTTTAAATTTACCGCGCTCATCTCGAATGTCTCCAATCGAATCAGTCAACTGTTTTGCAGAAAAGGCAACTTGAGAAAGAGAACACGTAGTAAAGCCACGTGGAGTGATTTGGAATATTTGCGCGAATGTACCTTAATTAATTATGAAAGTTATTTCCTTGAGAATAACCAGATTATCGGAAATAAGTTTCAAAGAAACACCGAGCTGACGAAGTGGTAAAAATAAATGTGAAGTGCTCGTGAACGGATTACAATCCCTACTTTAGTCCTTAAGATTTTGATCGAAACAACTTGAACGGATTTTTGTCTTGATTCCTATTGTCGTATTTTTTTTATCATGAAAAGAGTTGAATAGATTTTTATCGACAACATAAGTGTATTAAAAAAGAATACAACCGCTTTAGCATTTTCAGAACCATAACCTCACTTTCCAAGTTTTCATATAATATGGCTGGGAGAATAGAATTAGAGAGGGATCTGCTAGAGGCCAGAGCGGGTCATCCTTATTGACGTGCCAGTCTGGCCCCGATCGGGTTGGGCGTTCCATTTCGGATCTGGCACTAGCAGGATTGCCTGACTAGGACCACATTTTGCCAGATGTGGGACCGGCAGGCACATAGCTGAAATTCCTGCAGGGGAGACGTACCCGCAAATGCCTGAATCATATTTTGTAGCCACTTATAAAATAAATAATGAAGTAATTAAAAAATATATTCTTGAGGGGCTTGAAGTTTGATTGAAAATTATAATTTTTATAATAAATATTTCAGTTTGAATGCGATATTCTCAACCAATGACCAGGGCCAGTTTTGGCAAAAAAATTGGAGAAAAAACCGCTCACTACTCATTCCTCCAAGCTTTGAGAGTAAAAATTGAGGACTTTCTTCACAAACTAAGAAAAAGTTTCCAAAAACCTTGCGTATTTTTATTGGTATCCTTCGACATAATTGACAAATAATTCTATATTTGTAAACAAAATTCAATGAATGAAGAATAAAAATATATATCAGAACGGGAAAAAACAAATCGCAAAAGGATTTTCCAATGCATTCTACTTTTAAACTTTAGGTACACTTTTTGTGTTGTTTTCCATCGACGTAACCTCCATTGACGTAATAAACAAAGAATACGATTTTCATTATTAAAACTGGAAAAATATTCTTCTCATTTGGGAACTCATTGACTCCTTACAATCCTGAATTTTGTTTGACAGATTAGCAGAGGTTAGGTTGGTATAATCCAGCTGAATTTATCTTCAAGATGCATTGGCGGTTGTTATTTGTCTACATACATTCAGTGAAATTATAAACTGTGAACTTAGAATTTTTTCAACGAGCAAATTATGTTTTGTGATAGCTGTGTTCCGTGGAAATTGTGAACATGGAAATGGTCTTTATTTATAAATTTAACTGAATATAAAAATATATGTTATTCATTTTTTATGGAAATGGTATTTATTCACTGTCAGAATTTTCAACAGAAGAAACAAATGGATAAATTAAATATAGATAACCAAGTAGAAGTCACAGAAAGACCGAAAAGAATCTGTCGTAAAAAGAGGCTATATAATCATACATACATCTATTCATGTAGTTATTATTTTCTATAAAAAAACTATTGTCTGTTAATCTTAGATTCTTATTATTACGGAAATTTATGTCAATGCGAAAGTAATAACAAAAATTACTATCATTTGTTATTACAAAATAGTTAGTAATGTTATTAAATTAAATTATGATATTAACACAAAAAAAAAATTAATTTCTACATAAAATCTTCCTTTTTCGAACTCCACTCAAAGATTGATTCATTTTATCTGAAAAAAATTGATGATAAGATAAAGCGTGACGTCAAAAAGCTACACAATTTTTTTATATAAATTTGTTGCGTGCATACTTTCAGAAGTTCTTTTATTTATGCTAATGAATCTAACTTCAAGCCCAAATGAAATTTTGAAAATATTTTCTGAAAAAATTTACTTTTCCCAAAAGTTCCCTGTATTTGGAGAATTACCCATATATAGCTTAGATGGTAGCGCATTTTTACATTTCAGTACGAAAGCTAATAGCAAAACTGCATGCGGGTTCGAATCCTCTGTGGTAGATTTTGCTTCTCCATAGGTGTTTATTCGTTACATTGTAATCATCTTACACTTATTATAATTATAAAATTATATTATATATCTATGTATATAGAAACTAGAAATGAAAATATTAGTTGTATGACTGAAAACGCCCTAGAGCAGGCACATCGAACAATTTTTTCAGAAAAGTTTAGGAGTAGGATAATATTTTTCCACCTAAAGGGAAGAATTCTGAGGCGCAGAATTTGAAAAAAAAAGCTATACAATGATGATTCATGAATGGCACTCTACTAACCATTTGTCAAAACCAGCTTAATTCTTTTAAATTGGTTCAAAAATTTACAATTGCTCTGAAGCAGTAACGAAAATTTTTATATCAAAGAAACTTAAAAATGGGTCAGTTCCTCTTAAAAAATATTGGATATATTTTTTGAACTATTTGCGGGATATGAAGTATGCCTAGAAGGAAATAGTGAATTTGATTTAACTTTTTATTAGATTCAATTTTTTGCTGGATATCTTCTTCTCCGATACTATGGGAATGTAAGAATAAAATCAGTGTGAATTTTGTACGTAAACTTTTGTCTGATAACTATTATAGCAAAAAAACTTCTTAATTTACACCTTCATTCAGATTTGAAAACCATAAAATGCAAACGACCTAGCGGGACTTTCAGACATTTCTTTAAATAAAAGATAAAGCAGAATACTCCTTAAAGGAACAGAACAATCAAAGACCCAAGGTCGATTTAAGAATCTGGAAAAATCCAAATGGTACGCTTTTGTGTGAGCTGGTTTAATGAAGGAATCAAAATGTATAAAAAATCAATTTCTATGTGGATTATAATTCTAATTATAGCCCATGAGATTCGAAACATGTTATAATGTTCTAATTGATGGGTCAGGATGGATAGGAACATCCATGAAAGATGGGGAAAAATTTCCTTACAGTATTTGAACCCGCAACAGCCTTGCTGCTCATCCCTTGCACTGAAATATAGATTGAGTAAGTAACCATCTGAGCTACATTGCCCGCTTGGAAAATTCTTTTAGTATTAGATATACATTCAAGTTATTTCAAAATTTAAGTATTCCACTAGTGAAAAATTGATCGACCCTTTTCAAGAACTCGATCGCAGTGGCTAAATAAGTTCAATCGAAAACGAATAAAAATTTAACATATCACCTAGGGTTAATTCCTCTTCTAAAATCGAATGAAAAGAGGAGCCAAAATTCTTCAAAAAGGTGTGGTCTTTATGATTACATGATTGTCACCTTCTACGAACCAAATTTCAGAACTTGATTGACGGAAGTGACTGTTTGTAGAGAATTATCCATCTATACTTATAGGATTGTCTTACAGAATTGTCAATTAGAATGGTACGCAGTAGACCCGACATAGAATGGTTATGTGGGTCATCGTGCTCGTATTCCACTAATGCTTTCCTGACAACCGATACACTGTGGTCACAAGATTTTCACAGAAATAACTCCCTCTATCTAATTCCTATAGAGATCTATGAAAATTAGCCATTTCTGAAAGGTTGCGTTCCTCAAATAATTATATAAAAGTAATGCGTGTCTTTGAAACATCCGGTAGGAACGGAGTTTCGAATGCGTATATACGTACGTCCTCCCTTCTTAGCACGCATTCGAAACTCCGTTCCTACCGCATGTTTCAAAGTCAAGCATCACTTTTATATAATTATTTGAGGAAAGTTTATATTCAGTAATTGTTACGCTATGGAAGGAACTTCGTTTCTTCTGCGTGTCACTTGAAAATTTTACAATTTTACTTCAATTTTTTACTTCTATCACGAAACGATAATAAAATATCAAAAATAGTAAAAATAGTCCGATTTTTGTGCTTGAAACTTTGTTGTAACCCTAATAAAAATAACATATCAAATGTGTGAAAATTGGTTAAAAATTTTGCGAAATGCAAGAAGCTGCATCTGCGTGGAATCTTTAGGTCGTAAACGATTCTCGCGAAAATGTAAACCAGTGTCATATATCTCTCCCTAGACTCCCAATGCTAGCGCATTGATCAGGCAAGGTATCATGTGTCAATCGTAGTGAGAGTATAGTAGGATCATTAAAGCTTCTCTTTCATGTCGCATTTAAAAGACAATCTTCGCAAGATTTTCTACCAGCTCTTAAATTCAGAATCCACCAGTAATTATCAGTACAACAGAACTTAAATCGCGAAAATCCGACCATTTCTACTTCTATTGCAAATGCAAGAAGTTTAATTTTCGTTAAATCTATAGGTCGCAAACGATGCTCTCGCAAAAACTTCAGCCGGTGTCATATATCTCTCCCTAGACTCCGAATGCCAACGCATTTATCAGCCAAGGTATCATATGTCAATGGTAGTGAGAATATACTAGGATCATTAGATTTCATGTCGCATTTAAAAGACAATCTTTGCAAAATTTTCTGCCAGCTCATGTAAATTTAGAATCCTTTAATAATTATCAGTAAAACAAAACTTGAATCACAGAAATCGGACCATTTTTACTTCTATTGCAAATGTAAGAAGTTGCATTTCCGTAAATTCTACAGGTCGTAAACGATGCTCTCGCGAAAATTTTAACCGGCGTCATATATCTCTCCCTAGACTCTCAATGCTAGCACATTGATCGGGCAAGGTATCATGTGTCAATGCTAGTGAGAGAATACTAGGATCATTAAAGCTTATCTTCCATGTCGCATTTACAAGACAATCTTTGCAAAATCTTCTACCAGCTTATCTAAATTCAAATTCCTTCAATAAATATCAGCACAACGAAACTTGAATCACAGAAATTTGACCATTTTCGCTTCTATTGCAAATGCGAGCAGTTGCATTTTCGTGATACCTATAGGTCGTAAACGATGATCTTATACAAATTTCAACCGGTGTCATATATCTCTCCCTAGACTCCAAATGCCAACGCCTTTATCAGCCAAGGTATCATGTGTCAATGGTAGTGAGAGTATACTAGGATCATTAAAGCTTCTATTTCATGTTACACTTACAAGACAATCTTTGCAAAACTTTCTACCAGCTTATGTAAATTCAAAATCCTTCAATAATTATCAGTACAACAAAAATGAATCGTAAAAATCGGACCATTCTTACTTCTATTACAAATGCAAGAAGTTGCATTTTCGTGAAATCTATAGATCGTAAACGATACTCTCGCGAAAATTTGAACCGGTGTTATATATCTCTCCCTAGACTCCTAATGTTAGCGCATTGATTGATACATGTGTCAATGCAGATGATAGTATACTAGGATAATTGAAGCTTCTCTTTCATGTCGCATTTACAAGACAATCTTTTCAAAATCTTCTGCCAGCTTATCTAAATTCAAATTCCTTCAATAATTATCAGCACATCGAAACTTGAACCACAGAAATCGGATCATTTTCGCTTCTATTGCAAATGCAAGAAGTTGCATTTTCGTGAAACCTATAGGTCGTAAACGATGATCTCATAAAAATTTCAACTGGTGTCATATATCTCTCCCTAGACTTCCAATGTAAGCACATTGATCAGGCAAGGTATCATGTGTCAGTACTAGTGAGAGTATACTAGGATCATTAAAGCTTCTATTCCATGTCACACTTACAAGACAATCTTTGCAAAATTTTCTACCAGCTCATGTAAATTCAAAATCCTTCAAATAATTATCAGTACAACAAAAATGAATCGCAAAAATCGGACCATTTTTACTTCTACTGCAAATGCAAGAAGTTCCTTTTTCGTAAAATCTATAGGTCGTAAACGATGCTCGCAAAAATGTCAACTGGTATCATATATCCCTCTCTAGAGTCAATAACGCTTTTCAGCGTCACGGTAGCAAAACAATCTTTGTGGATCAAGTCTCTACCCACGTATTCTCTCTAACCTCGAATAAGGAACTCCTATCCAAAAATACGAGGGTGATTATTGTTCGAAAATCAAGATAAACATCTGAATGAGGTGACTGTTTTTTACATTCTCATCATTTATGATTGAGAAAGTATTAGAATCGTCTGAAATTTCACATCTTGAATTTTCAAC
>WSXT02207958.1:0-10940 GCA_011762715.2 Neuroterus valhalla
TTTTTTTTATACTTTCCCCTTGCCTTTCTCTCGTTCTTCTCACCTTTCTGTGATCCAAGCACTTCTTCAGAATCTCTTTCTTCCCTGTCTTTACTCCTCTAATCACCCATTTATGACATTCAAATGTTCACAATTTCCCGCCTTCGACCGCACCGCCTCTGGTGCCCAAACCCCGTACCTGCGCTTCGAAATGTGACGCCACTCCAAACGAACTTCAGTATCCCATTCACACTAATCAGCCTCAATCATAAGAAATATCCACATCCTACCTCTCCACTTTCTCACACCATTTACTCTCTCACTTACAAACCCCCTGACCACACTTTTTACACACACCCACCTCAATTTCGACCAATATCCAACCAAAAACTTCTCACCAAACGTGCACTGTGTCTCAAGGGGGTGAAGCTAGGATAAGGAATTCCGGTAATAAAAGTCACAGCTTGCAGGAAAAAGTGGGAGCAAAGCTGCATCAATCAAATTTTGGCGCTCGAAAAAGCTAAAATCGTCGACGCATCCGATTGGTGCTTTCCTATCCCCACTTTTCCTGCTAGCTGATTTCTGTTGCCGGTTCGTACTACGGCAGCATCACCCGCGTGCTGTGTCTGTTAACATTCACGCGGGAAACTGAAGTCCAAATAACATATTGTACCCACATGCAACACAAAATTATAAGCTATAATTCAATTTCAGTGTGATTCTTATTACTTTATGCTTTCATTCAAAACGACAGAAGTTTTTTGCATAGAACACGCGCCATTTTCCAGTGAAAATCTTTATACAAAAAATAATGTTCACAAGGGAAATCAATATTAATGATTGGTGAAATTGAACTCAGGGACAATCCAGGAATATCATATCTCTATATAAAATTTTTCAGAATCGCGTATTCTGGAATGATCCGGGTTTGGAAATGGAAATTGGACTAGAAAACATAGGAAAATGAGAAAATAACCAATTCATACAATTTGAATAAGCGCGCGCTCTAGGAAATATGCGCAATAAGAACAAGCATGGCGGCAACGATCTCCACGGCGACCAAGTAGGCTTGTGACGGGGGTGGGGGGCAAGCGCAAATTGTGGGGGGCGATAAATATACCGTTCCAACGGCCTTCAGCAGCAGTGCAGGACTGTAGGAGGGCGATCCGCCGCTGAGGAGCGCGGGAGTGGGTGAAGGTGATGCAGGTAGCTGTCGGCGAAAAGACAAATTTCAAAAATCGTTTGCATGATATAATCAAATTTTCAACGAACACGATAAATTTTCAATCGAAATGTTGAATTTTTATCTATAATGAATGAATTCAGAGTTGGACAAATAAATTTTTAACTAAATGAGAAGGCATCTCAATAGAATATTCAATTTTTCAATCAAACAGTTGAGTTTTTGGTAAAAATAAATTTCTGACACATGTGTTCGACTTTTAACCCAGTATCTGTACTTCTTACCGGGAAATAAAATTTCCAACTCATGATAATAATTCTTCCATTATAAACGAATAATTTGTAATAAAATGATCTATTTTCGAACAGGGAAATATGCTTGAAACCAGAATTAATAATTTCCGACCACCATGATGATATGTTGACCAAAATAAATGAATTCAGAGTTGGACACATCAGTTTTCAACATAAAAGACGATTATAAAATTTGATTCTCATTCTAGTTACCTTTGTCAGTTGAAACAGAAGACTAATTTTTATTAATCTACAACCGAGAAATATACTGGACTGACCGATTCAACTAATCGAATCTTCAAAACATATCTTACGCTATTAAGACTAGATGAAAAATTATTCAATCATGTGAAACTTTCTGTGGAAAAAGGATCACCTTCTCTGCTTCGCTGGTAACTGGACCCAGGACCTTTTGTTATCCAGACGAATGCTCTCTCAATTGAGCTACGGCGTGGACAATCGATCTTCTTCTTACAGAAAGTATACGCTTCCTTGCATACGTATATCTGCACAAGTATGGAATTTTATTCTAAGAGTTTATTTTTAGTTACTTTGATCAGATATAGGAGAAAGTGAGATGACAATAAAAAAAAGGTATTTCAACCGAAATGGTGATTCTAAACC
The DNA here is from genome assembly GCA_011762715.2 of Neuroterus valhalla. NCBI lineage: Eukaryota > Metazoa > Arthropoda > Insecta > Hymenoptera > Cynipidae > Neuroterus > Neuroterus valhalla. Next base: position 2,080 of record WSXT02207958.1, read on the forward strand.
TAAATAAAAGAATCTCAAATTGGACAAATTCATTTTTAAATATATAATACAATTATGAACACAATATTCAAGTTTTATCCAAAAGTAAAAAAATTGAATTAAATTGGATTCTTATCCAAATACCTAAAATTCCTACCAAAAGAAGAGTTTGAACGCAGAGAGAACTATAGAGAGAATTTGAAATTTTCGAATAAAATAATCAATCTCTAAACATACAAAATCTAATTCCTAGCAAATTGCTTCAACTTTGCGAACAGTATTGGAATGTCCGAACAAAAAGTTGAATTTTCACCCCCCAACACAAATTTTCTACCCGAAAGAGTAAAACAAAACTTGCAAAACATTTGAATTTTCCAAATCTTATTTAAGTGAGGATTCAAATATTTTCTTGAAAATTCTTAATTTTCAATAAATTCAACCATCTGGATTTAAAATTCAAATCTTTCTTCCTTTAAAAATGAACTAATATATTTCGCATTCAATATTTACCTACTCTCCGAAAATCAACTTCTTTTTGAAGATTCATTCTCACAGTTGGAAATTCATTTCTTTCCTTAGGCATTTAATAGTTTTTTTTTCTAAAAGGAGTTTTATTTTGTTCAAAATAATGTATCTAGCTGGATGTTTAGGTCTTCCGTCTCGATTTTTACATACACAATTTAAATGCTGAATATTTAATTAGAAATTTGTACTTTTTAATGCAGAAATAATTTTCCTCACTCTGATCTCACTCATTTTGGTTTTAAATTTTTCTTCTCGATTGGAAATTAAACTATACGGTTGGGAGTTGAATCTTTCTGTGGAAAGAAACCCGATTTCCCTGATTGTTAACTCGCCGATTTAATTGAAATGTTTGGATAGAGTTCAGAAATTAACATATCTGTTAAAAATGCAATCTTCAAATTGAAAACTCACTTATTTGGTTGCAAAATTTGAATATGTTGTTGAAATTTGGTCTAATTAGATTGAAAATCAATTTCGCCAAATTTGATATTCAAATCCAAATTTGAAATTTTATTATTTTGTTTGGAACTCTCATTTATTCAATGTAGACTCATTCATATGGTTAAAATAATTCAAAAAAATTTTGCTGGGAATTCTTCTCTTCCTTCAAGAGGAAATAAATTTTTTTGCTTGAACATTCATATTTCCGGTTGAAAATTAAACTTTGGGTTGAGAAATGAACTAATTTGTTAGAAATTCAATCTTCTGATTGGAAATTCACCTACTTGATTGGAGAATTGTATATTCTATTCACATTTTTTTGTTTTAAATGAAAATTAATTTCTTCAACTCTGGTATTCATTCATTTCAGTTGAAAATCCAATATTTTGTTCAAAACCCTAATTTTCTTAAAGAGAACTCAATTCTTTGGGGGTAGTCAGTTGGTCGTGGGGGCTAAGGCATGAGCTTTGGACCCACTTCGTCTGGTTGCGGGTTCGATTCCCGTCTCGCACCCTGGAGAGGTTATGTAGAGGAGAGGAGGTGTGTCATGTAAAGACTCTCAAACCCGTAAAAGGGAGAGAGTATAAACAAATATTACAATTTCTTTATTTATAAATGTTTAAACAATCAAATATGAGAACTTAACTTTAAAACTCAATTCTTTGGATCAACTGTTTTATATTTTGCTTGAAATTCTTTTTTTTTGTTCATAAAAAATTTCCAAGATTACAAATTTTCTCATTCTGTTCAGAGCTTCAACATAAGAGTTGAAAATTATTTATTCTGATTGGATACAAATTTTCTTGTTTCAAAATAAATCATTTTGTTGAGAATTCGGTTTTTTCAAGAGGAAATCAATCTCCTTGTATCAAAATTCATCTTTCCGGTTGTTATTCAAACCATTAGGTTGCAAGTTAGGTCCTTGCCTCATTATCCCACTTGAGAAATTTATCGATTTTGGTTAAAAATCCTATTTCCTGATTGAAAACTCACTTATTTGGTTAACAAATTCCATATTTTGTTAGAAATTAATTAATTTCTTTTGGTTGAAGGTTCAACACTGTAGACCAAAATTATTTATTTTATTTTGAAAAAGAAATTTCAATCCCAAAAGAAGAATTTCCGAGAGAAAAGTCAAATTTGCGAACAGCATATTTCACACTTAAAAAATAGTTGAATTTTTGAACAATAAGTTAAACTTCCAACAAAATTCCATACTTTTCTACCTTTTCTTCACCGTTAACTTTTGACAAATTTGAAGATTGGGTGAATTTAATCAATTAATTTTATTTAATTTTTTAATTTCAAACAAGCAGTTCAATTTTGCACCAAATAATTGACTTTTCCATCGCTGTAGTTGGATTTGCAACAGAATAGATGAATTATTAGGGAAAAAGGTAATTTAAAACGAGAAAATTATATTTTCTATATTTTTTTTTATGAGATCAATTTTTATTTAAAAATATAAAGTTTCAATCAAACAAAAGAAAAGTTTCAAGAAGATAGTGAGCAAATATTTATTATTTCAACTGTAAAATATTGCGATTCGAAATAACAAAAAAAAATCATATTTACCGAAGACAAGAAATTTTGATTGAAATAGTGGGATTCCCGAGAAAAACAAATGAAATTTCAACCAAACAGTTGCATTTCTGCCAGAAAATACCATTTTTTACCCATAAAAATTAACTTTCTGTTTATTATTTTCCGGCATCAATTACTGAGTCCTGATTTCCTGATTTCCAAGAATATGGAGTTGAGCACATATGCGCGCAGCTAGCGTCCGGATGGGTGATTCTCTGTCATTTTCACAAATTTGTTTTTTTAAGATGGATGTGGGTACTCGATGATATCAAGTCTCTGCATCTCAACTATTCTGTCAGTCACAGGCAGCTTGAAGATGTTTGATTTCCGCAGTTTTCCATTCCCCTAGACAAATGTTCCAGCGAATGCGAGGATTCAGGAACTCCACATGATTGAATACATCAGAGACGTTCCACATCACGAAAAACTCCCAAATCAGATGAAAAATGTCGCCAGTAGGAGTTTTCGAACAAAAAATTGTCATTTTTCCTCAACGCACGACATCCAATCCTAGTTTCTCCATCACAGAGATGGCCATCGTCTAATCTCTTAAGAGAGAGTCTTCACGGCTATTCTGGTGATATCGAGCAAAGGACGTAGGCAAAGAAAAATGGTACAACGTTCCACTCTACTTTCCACCCCCTCCTCTTTTGCCCCTAGCAAGTAAGAGCGGTGAGACACTTAAAGGATTTACTGCTTTAAGAACTCGAAACCGCTCTTGGGTCAACTTCTAGAAACGCAGGGAAACTAATTGCAAGTACACTTACTTTGCGAAAAGGGAAGTAAATCCGACCGACGAAAGCTTGGATCGACTCCACGAGACTCCGAGTTTCGATGGGCTCGACTTCTTCAACAGAAAAAGAGTTGTTTCTTGTTTCGAATTGTAGGTTATAGTGCAAATGACATAATATGGAATTCGACTCTTTTATCATCTGCCATTTCTTGATATATTTTCCCCCCTGTCTTCATTCTCCATCTTTTCATTGTTTGCTCCAGTCCTGTTTCTTATATCTTTAACTTTGAAGAACTCCCATGCTTGTTCTCCCGATTTTGTTCCTCTTACTTTAATATTCCTCCTTTCTTCTACGTTCCGTAGCAATTCTTCCGCTAACTCTTCTTCCTCCCCCTCTCTTCTTCCTCGAATTCAAAGGTTTCCTCAAAATTTCCATGGTCTCATTCCTGCCTTGATACTTTCATTAACCCTTCCGCTTCTCCTCTCACCATATATGCAGGTGTTCTCTTTCTCCTCTCTTTCCTCTAATTCCCATCTTCCCACTCAATTTTCTAATACTGGCGATTCCAGCATGTGATTTATTCTCCCTTACACATGTGCTCCATAAACTATTTTTTCTTGCTAGGTTAAGGTTTTTTAAGTTTAGGTAAGGTTGATTTCGAAATTAACTCAACTCCTTTATTTTGTTCGAATTCATCCCTTCCATATCCAGTCCATTATTTCTTTTCCCTCCCCTTCTGAAATTCCTTTTCCGAGTCAACTCCCTTCTATCTAAGTATAAAGCCATATCTTCTGAACTCCTTTCATTCCACTTCTGTTCATTTCTCCCCTCGAGTATCAGAATGCTATATTTGAGAGAAGTGACCTCGTCTTACTCCTCCCACCAACTAGAAACTATCTTCACTCGCTCTGCAACCTGTGCTCTACTTTTCGACTCAAGAGAAAATTGTATTACCCTCTTTGTCAGACCCCCTCCCATCTTATCTTTCATCATAACTTCTTCTATCTTCACTTATTTTTTCTCCCTCCTTTATTTATTGCTTCCTAGTGTTTCTCGTGTCGACCACAGCCTTCGAATTTACGGTCCTCCCTTTCAGTCCTTTTCTGAGTCTTTCTCGATCTCTTCACTACCTTTCTTCAATAGTGACACCACCAGCTCTTCTTTCCTTAACCCATTCCTTCACTTTTCTCTCTATATGCTATTGCACCATATCCGTTCCCATTGCTTAAGTTTATTCCCCTTCATGTAATGACTCTTTTAAGGATTTCATCCGAGTCAGTCGACTTCTTGTCTTTTGTTGTGTCGAACACATTGATTACTTCTTTCCTTGTTATGTTCTCTTCCTCGTTTCTTTCCTATGTAATGATTCACCCTTTTTTCTCCTTCGCTTTCTGTAGACCAATTCTCTCATTTTTATTTCCGATCTACTCTTTTTCACTCCATCTACAAACCTGTCATTTCTTCTTTTATGTCACACACCTCAGCACATTTTATCTTTTCTCTGGTACATATTTTCTCCACTTCCTTCATTTTCCCTTTATTATCTAAATTTCTTTCTTACAACCTTTTTTGTATCTTTATTGTCCTTCAATTATCAATTTCTCACCTGTTATTCACAAGCCTCTTCTCCACCTGTGCCTTATGATATTCTTCAAATTTGTGCTACCGTTATCCCCATCCCTTTCTTCAAATTGATTCCTCCCATTTTGATTCTTGAACTATATCTTGAATTTTTCCTCCTTCCCAGTTTACCAACGACTAGCCCTTTCTGATTCCTAACTTTCTACTCAATTCTTCTTAGTTCCACTTCCATTTTATTCTAATTTTCGATTTGTCTTGAATAAAAAGAAACAGGAAGTAAAATTTAAAAAAAATGGAGTGGAGTGTTTGAGAAAGTGGGAGGTGCATACTTTATTCTTCCACCTCTTTTCTAAACTTCACAACCTTCGTCTTTCCCACATTCAAACTCGATTTTTTACCATCTGCTTCCATTATAAAACCCCTGCAACCTTTTTTTTGAATTTTTTCTCCGAAGCCTGAGATTAAGACATTGAATATAAGTGGGCTCAGAAGACACCCTTGTCTAACTCCTCTCACCATAGAGGAATTATCTTCTGCTTAACCTACTTCAACCAATAATCCTTCTTTATCTTCTTAAATTATTTTCCTATCCCCCTCTTTCATATCTGCTTCTCTTATTCTCATTGCCATTCCAACCATTGCTCTGCCTTCCCTATTCCTCTTCTTTGCATTTTGAACATACCAACTGCAACCTCTTGGTGAACCCTCCCCTTACTCTTTTCCTTCCTCTTTTTATCTAGCCACGTTTCCCTGCTTCCTTTCGCTTCCAGTCCTCCGACACAGCGCTTTTTACTAACTCTTCTGTATCTTAATCCCGATCCCACCATATACCTTGTATCTTAATTTTCTCATACTGAACTCACGTTTCTTCTCCTTTCTTTCTCTCCTCTTCCGATATTTTCCTAGACTTATACTGCATATTCTCCTGTCCCCATTTCCAGTCATCTTTTATCCATTCCTAGTTTCATATCATTCCCTTCGATTTATCATTTCTCCCCTCTGAAGTTACTATTTCTCAAATTCCACTAAGGTCATTTTTTCTCCTCTCCTCCTTCCTTTTCTGATACTTCTCATTTCTTCGATTTCCACCCTTTAATATTATATTTTTTCTTTCCTTTTTCTCTTCCATTTTTATTCTTCTCTACATTCTTCTACACATCCTTTTCAGCTTCAATTATTGTTATTCTCACTTTTCAATGCACTAAAGTCCCTATTCGTGGTTTCTATCCTCTTTTTACTGCACTCCAACTCTTCTACCTTCTTCTTAGAGTCATCCTAATCTCAAGCCTCTTTTCTGAGCTCTGCATCCTTCCTGCTTGGTTTCTTCTTACGTTTTCTCATTTTCTCATCTCTTTTCTTAGCTCAGACACACCCTTCCTAATTTCTTGTTCTGATCTTCTCTCGTTTTTCCTGCTTTTTCCCCTCAATCCCCATTGCCTCTATTATCATCTTTCTCATTTAGATGAAACTTGCATTTTTTTGTCCGTCTGACCTCTATCTTCTTCTGTTTCCTTCTCTTTTCCTCATGCTTTTTTCCATTCCTTTTTTCCGGAGGAGGCTTTCTGTATATTTTCCGACTTTTTCTTACTTTCGATCCTACTTCTTCATCCTCACTATTTCCCCTCTCTCCTCTTGCCCTCTTTTCTAATTAAATCTTGATCGAACCTCCTGTCTCCACCAAAGTAGATCAAAATTTAAAGAACAAGAGGAAAAAGTATTAAACAAACGGGGCCAGAACAAAACGGATCATGAATAGTTGTGTTGCATACTGAGGAGGAAACAGTATCCTGCAGACTGGTCTTCCACAAAAAAAAACGATCATATGTTCAGGAATGTGGAAGAAATTATTTTAAGGAACGAATCAATCAAAAAATAAATTGATGAATTAAAAATTAAATAACAGGAAGTAATAAAAATAATTTCTTCCATTTAAACTATAAGACAAGATACCTAATAGAACTGTTTATCAAAGACGGAAATATAGAAGGGGATGAGGAAGGAGAATATACACGTTTGGGAGGTGAAAAGGGAACGGTCATCGACTATGTGATAGTAGACGAAGAGGTAACAGAGAAGATCAAGAAACTAGATGTAGAAGAATATATGGATTCTGATCACATTCCATGAATACTTACGATAGAGGGTGATAAGAATACTATAAAAGGTGAAACAGGAAAAAAAGGAAAGAAGAACAGGGAGGGATGATTGGATAATAAAAGGGAAAGATCAATCGAAAGAGAAACAGAAGGATGTAAAAATGTTAGAAGGAAATGTAAATAAAGAGACGGAAATAATGGTAGGAGAAATAAAAAAAAGTGTTAGAAGATACAAGCAAGAAAGAAGTTAGTGGAGGGAGGAAGAAGAATGGATGGGATGGAGAATGTAAAGAGAAAAAGAAAGAAGTGAGAAAGGAACTAAGAATATGTGATGTGCAATAGGACATGCAGAAGGGAGGCGTCGCCAAATATATGGAGAGAAGGGGTAGTGGTACCAAAATTGAAAAAAAGGCAGAAGACGTTAAGTATAGGAAAAGGAGAATGCAAGATATATGGTGGGGTTGGGATGAAGAGACAGAAAAAGTAGTAAAAAATTAGGTGTCGGGGGACTGGAAGAGAAAGGAAGGGAAAAGGGGTAAATAAGGAATAGCAGAGAGCAAAAAGAAAAAGAAAGGGAAGGCAGCGGTGAATGAAAAATATGTTACTGGAAAGCAGCAGGATTGGAGAGAAGAGATAGGGAATTTGTTAGGAGTTAAGAACAGTGGGAGGTGTAAGTGATGATGGAAACTTGGCTAGATGAGGAAAGATTTGAAAGAGTGAGGGGAAGGTTACGAAGAGGTTACAGTTGGCAGATTCAAAATGCAAAAGGGAGAAATAGGAAAGGCAGAGCAACGGGAGGTATGGTGATGGGATTAAGGGAGAAACATCTAGAAGAGAAGGAGAGGAAAGTAATGAAGCAGGAAATTGAAGGATTATTGGTGCAAGATGTGAAGATTGGAGTAGAGAGATGAAAAATAGTGGGAGAGTATGTGAACGGAGATATGCAGGAGAAATAAACGTCGGTAAAAGAACTTAGAGAGAAAAAGAAGAGGAGATTAGGCTTGTAATTGGAGCAGATTTTAATGGAAGGAAATTTAGAGGGGAAAAGAAAATCCAAAGACAAGATACTTAATGGGGAAGGGTTTATCATAAAATGGGATGGTTTATCATAAATGGAAATATGGAGGGGGATAAGAAAGGCGAATATACACGTTTGGGAGGTGAAAATGGAACGGTCGTTGAGTATGTTCTAATGGACGATGAGGTTACAGAGAAGGTCAAGAAACTAGAGGTAGGAGAATATATAAAGTGGAGGAAACGAGAAAAGAAGATCTCGGTGGCGGAGGGAACGGAAACGGATGGGATGAAGAATGTAAAGGGAAAAAGAAGAAAGTGAGAAAGGGACCTCGAGGATGAAGGAAAGGAAAAAGTATTGGAGGTTAGTACAGAAGAAAAAGAAAGGAATATACTGAGATGTGTTTTGAAAAAAAGAGGAGGAAATTAGGGAAATGAGGGGAGGGAAAGAGACGACAAAGAGGATATAATAAGAGGAGTAATAATAAATGTTTTAGGAATAATGGAAGAGGGATAAGCTCCAGGCATAGATGAAATTCGAAAATAAGTGTGGGAATATGGAGGAATGAACTGAAGGAATGGGCATAGATAATGTGCAACAGGGCATGCAGAGGAGGGGTGGCCAGCGATATGGCAAGAAGGAGTAGTGATTCAAATATCGAAAAAAAGACGAAGGAGATGAGTTAAGGGATTATAGGGAAGATACGCTAAGGCCAACCTTTTATAGAGAGATGAGAGAAGGAAGTTGAGGAAAAGGATAGTATCACCAAATTAGACAGGGTTAAGGAAAGAAATGGGGCTAGAAAATTAAGATTATAAGGAACGCATAAGAGAAAGGAAGAAAAAATCAGCAGGTTTTATGAAGCAGGTATGAAGAAGCGGAGAAGAAAGTTCAAGGAAGATTGGA
>WSXT02207959.1:0-18034 GCA_011762715.2 Neuroterus valhalla
CGAACACGAAAACCGTTTGCAAAATTATAAAAATAAGTAGTCACGCAGAAAATTGCAAACAAATGTCAACACACTCAGTGACGAATCGATAAAGGACCTAGCCTGATCACCGCAACCGATAAGACCGCCATGTTGTATGGATCAGGCGGAAACTTTTTAAAACTGTTGATTAGAAGCTGATCCGTGAATATAGAATAAGCAGTATAAAATTATGCTGGAATAATTTGTTTCATCAATAAAAAAACGAACACATAGTTCTATAAAATCGAACTTGCAAAAATTTGTTCCTTTTTGGTCATTCATAAGCTGTCGGTCCAATAAAAATACAAATATGTTTTTAAGATCGAAATTGATATGTTACATCTTTTAAATAGTAGGAAAAGGGTTGAACTTCATTGTATTTCCACAATATTATTCATTTATATTATTTATCGCCCAAAAATTCACCTATCACCATATGTGACTCATATGCCTCGCATATATGTGCCTGCACGAAGTGCGACAGATAAGGTTGCGTTTTGGCACGCATGGCGTGTCTCGCATGCAGTGCGAGTAACGTGCCTCGCACGCTTGCTATCTGGGATGAGTCTAATATCAATTTGAGGATCTTGGTGTGGTTCGTCATTACTTCGGCTAGTTTTTTAATGTTGTTATATGTTTTATCAAATTTATTGTTGCTCTCAGTTAAGTCAGCGTTAGATAGTGTTCCAAATAAAGTTTTTGATATGTCACCGACGAAGTTTATAAGTTCCCTCTTGATTCTTTGTTTGCCAAAAAGCTTTTTTCATATATTTCTTTTTGTAATAAACGGCTAAAAGGATTTTCTAAGAATTTATCTTCTTGTTGTGACGTGCATATGTTATTGCATGTTGTTTTTATTAAGCTGGTGGTTTCACTGATGGTGGTGATTCTGTTTGTAGTTGCAGTCATGTTTATTCCAATTATAAGTTTCCAAGTGTCATGGTACACGTGTATTTTCGCAATTTCCTCTATGAATATAAATCCTTAGACTGGTTTTGAGGTGAAATTAGCTGTTGTTGTCGTGGCTGGTGCCAGGAGTAGGATCAGGGTTCTCATATAAAACAAAGGTCATTGTATTATCAAGATGGACTCTGACAAATTTGTCACCGATTTTCATTTCAAGATTATTGTTGTCTAAAACTTTCATGATTTTATATGGACCTTTCCAGCTAGCTCATATATTGGATGTTTACGGACTATGTTACTATCTATTCACTTTTTTGTCTTTTCAGTTTCAATTTGTATTCTCTGTCTGGCACGTTTGATGTTTTCGTCGTCTTTTCTTTTCCATTTCGATATTACTTCTTTCATGGTTAAGTTCGGGCAGTTTGGTATTGTGGATGAGAGGTTTGGTTCTCTACCAAAGGTTAACTCGTATAGGGAAAATCCAGTGGTTTCGTTTACAATAGTGTTAATATTGAAATTTATATATTTCATATTATCATCCCAATCGTTGTTGTTTTCGGTACAGGAAGTTTCAATTAGGTTCGTTAGGGTAGAATGCATCCGTTCAATGTTTCCGTTGGATTGTGGGTAAAATGCAGTTGTTTTAGTGAGTTTTATTTTCAGTGAGTTTTCGAAATCTCGCATTAACTACGAAACGAAGTTTGTTCCTTGATCCGTGATAATAGTCTTGGGAGCACCAAATATGTATATATAGTGTTCTATCAGACTTTCGATTAGTGTTGCTGAATCAGTATCCTTGAGTGGTATCAATATTGTATATCTTGTTAATCGGTCTTGAAGACTTAGCACGTATTTGTTCCCTTTCTTGGTTGTTGGTAAAGGACCATAAATGTCTAAATCTATTTTGTCGTTCGGTTTTAGTGGAACTTCGGGAATTATGCTTTCAGACTGATTTCGAATGCGCGTTGTTTTCTGTAATTGGCACATCGGACATTTTTTCACATATTCGATAACGTCTTTGTCCAATCCAACCCAATGACCCAATTTTCGGGCTTGGTCCAATATCTTGTGTCTTCCGAGATGTTCTTTGTGGGCTCCCTCCATTATGGATTTCCGTTCATCTTTAGTGAGTTCTCTCACGTTGGTAAAACAGAGATGGAAGGTTTCTTCTGCGTACATCGTTGAGATTATGTTTTCGATTTCTTCTTATTCCAAGGGGGCTTCGTTTTCTGGTTCTTCGGTTGTTGTAACAAGGACATCGGTTATTTCTATTCGAGGTGTTTCTTCTTCCATTGGTTGTTCGTCAGTGATGCCTGCATTCCTGATACAATCTTCGCAAGTTAGTAGAAAAAGACGTGATAAACAATTGGCGACCTTATTCTCCTTACCCTTGTCGTACTCTATTTTATATTTATACTCTTTCATACGGAGTCTCCATCGTAGAAGTCTTGAACTTGGATCCTTGACGTGTAACCATACCAATACTTTATGAGCCGTTTGTATTTTGAAAGTTTTGCCGCAAAGGTATCAGCGTAGCCTCTTCATGGCTCAAACAATCACCAACGATTCCTTTTCTGAAGTGGTATAGTTTTCTTCAGCTTTGTTCGGCGTGCGAGAAATGAAAAGGCAGAGGTGACCATTCTGGGAGAGTACAGCGCCCAGTCCGTGGTTGGAAGCATCAGTGGTTAGAGTAAACTGTTCCTCAAAGTTTGGAAATCTGAACACAGGGGCTGTTGTTGAAGCATGACGCAAATGATAGAATGCTTTCTCACAGTCTGGTTTCCGGTCAAAAATCATTTCCTTCTGGGTTAAACGAGTTGGAGGTCTTGCGATACTGTAAAAGTTTTTGATGAATTTACGATAGTTTCCGGTAAGGCCTAGACAGCTTTGTACGTACTTCACTGTTTTTAAGTTCTTGAAATTTTTAATTGCTTCGATCTTCGCTGGGTTGGGTTTTACCCCATCAGCCGTAATTGAATGACCCAAGTATTCCAGTTCGGGTCTTAGGTGTTCACATATTGTGGGCTCTAATTGGAGTCCTAACTCTTTTAGTCTTTGTAGCACTAGTTGTAGATTTCTGTTGTGCTCCTCGAGTGTGTCACCAAATATGACGATATCGTCGATGTAGGCAAAGCAGCTCTTTCCAATTAATCCTCTGGAGGCGTTGTCCATTGGGCGTTGGAATGTAGCAAATGCTGTGTATTTTTTACATCTTTCCTCCATAGGAGTTTGCTGAAAGCCAGCGCTCATGTCGAATGCTGAGAAGAATCTGGCTTTACCAAGTTGATCTAATATATCGTTTATTAGAGGAAGTGGGTAGGCGTCTTGATCGGTTTCCTTATTAATTTGTTGATAATCAATGACCATTCGAAGTTTTTTTCCTTTTTTGGGTACGACCCAGAGTGGTAAATTGAAAGGGGATTGTGAATGCCTAATGATTCGTTTATTTGATAATTTCTGTGTTTCCTCTAAAGAGAACTCATGATGTTTTTGTGGTAATTTATGTGAACCTAGGTTAATTGTCTTGCCTGAGTTTAATACGATCTAATGCTCCGTTAGATTGGTGCATGAGAGGGGCTCGCGTGGCATGGAGAAGACTTCCTGGTAGACAGTAATGGATTTCATAATGTCATTCTTCACATGTGGTTCGAGGTAATTGAGATTCGTATTTCTTAGTACTTCAGTTAATCGCTGATAATTTCCAAGTGTTTAATCCTGTGCGTCATTTATGTTCGTTGAATTTGAAATGGATCGTGAGGTCATTATCTCATTGTACTCTATAGTGTCTGATATCTTAACCGATGATAATTAAAATATGGTATGCTAATTTGTCTGTTCTTCATTTGGTAGATTCCATCGGATATGGCGTCATGATTCTCGACCCAGATGTCTTGGTCTTTCTCGTCTACTGAAATTGTACATAATGTCATTGTTTCCTCTTGCAAATAGTTGCCTTCTCTTAATAATGGGGTTTTTCTATTGTCTACTACCAGGTGGTTTCGTGTAATTAGATATTTGTCGAATTTGTTTGAGAAAGGTTGTCCTATAATTCCCTCTTTGATGCTTGAGAAGTCTGATCGTACTACGTGGAAGAGATGTTTTCTCCCAAAATAGTTCATGTAACAGGCTTCCGTTGCGTGATGTTCATCATTTCCGATTAGGAATTTTTTGTTTAATCTAAATTTGGGGAACTCTCGTACTATTTTCTCTTTGATTAAATTGATTGCTGCACCGGTGTCTAACAGTAATTTATACCCGTCCAAGTCGTTTGCCGTTAATTGCGAAAAGCTCTCCGCAAAGAGACGAGATTCGGCTTGTTCCTGATGGTTTTCGTGTTCAATCCATTCCTGGCTCGTCATTGTTTATTGTTCTATGTATTCCTCTTGAGGCGTCGGCTCGAAAGATTGTTCTTCTGATACTTGGTTGATTTGGAGAGGTCGTTTGACGTATTGTCCTGGATGAAAACCCTGTGATTTAGATTGGCATTATGAAGCGAAATGTCCCATCTTTCCACATTTGTGGCATAACATTTTGCTCCTATCCATTTGTACATGCCGTGCTGGTTTCAATGCAGTTGTGTTGGCGAATGGTCGCGGTGGCACCATAGGTTTCGTGAATGTTCTTTGGATCGGGCGTAGAGTCGGGACTTGTCTTACTGGTTGAGATTCACGGATCCACATTTCCGATTCCGCGGCGTAATTCTGGGCTTCTGAAATGTGCTTTGGTTTCAAGGGTCTAACTCGTAACCCTATTTCCCTTTTGAGGTTAATTAGGTATCTACTTGTTGCTTCCTGTTCTTCCATTTTAATTTTAATTTTTCGTGCACTTGAGCATGTGTATTGCGATTGGGCCGAGTAAAGGATCTCATTCATTTTTTGTGCTTTGATTAGAGAAAGTAGTAAAGATGGTTGTGTACACTGAACTTTTGCGTTTTAAACTTACCTAATGAAATCTTCTACTCCTATGTCATTTTATCCATTTAGTACGTCGATGGTTCCTAGGATTTCTTTAGCTGATCTTGGGGCTTCTGGCGGTAGTTGGTCTTGATTCTTTTTTGTGTTTTCTTTTAATATTTCTAAATTTCTCTGTAATATTTCTGCATCTTCGTTATCCGATTTGTCTTCTGTGAGTAAAGCATCTGTTTCCATTTTTGCTTCTAGTCCTATTTTCAATGTAACCTGTGGATTTCATGCTGTCTTTTCTCGTTTTCTACTGCAAGTTCATGTTGGTTTTCGGTCGTTCGGTTCACGGCGATCGTAAGGGATTGTAATTGTCTCATGATCTGGGTGAATTAGTCAGGTGACTGTGGTCTTTCGTTTGTCTGTTGGTCAGTCATGTGGTCGCTTTCAGAGTCAGTATTAAATGCGAATACAGGGTTTCTATATACTAAATACTGGGTTTCCAGTGTGCTTTCTTCAGTAAGTCTTTTGTTTTATTGAGGAACGGAAACACGGTGTGCAAAGTGCGTTCACTACTCAGATGTTCGAAATTCGGCTCTGCCAAATGCTAAACAGTTATTAAGAGTTTAGCATTTGTCCCCTTCCACAGACGGTAAGAGAGACTGCCGCTCATGAACATTTGTTACGATTTGTTGCTCTACTTATGTCTAGGCATATTAAAGACTTACAATTGTTGACAGTGGTCAAATCGTATGGTGGTCGAATTGAAGTCCGTGGATCTTCTTGTGGACGGCTACCTGGATCCCGTAGCGGCTGGTCGTCATGACGGCTGCTTCTACTGTTTTGTCTTTCAGCGGTGATTTTTCTGCATTCCGACGAAATCCACTTCGTTTTTTGAGTTTCTCAATGTAATTATTCTACGTAGTATGAAGCCTTCTTTCAGATGTATTTTTAAAAAGGATGATGATCAGAATCACTCTGATCGTCTGGTTTATTCAGTTGTTTTATACAGGTTAAGCGTACACACTAGAAGATAGAACTACCTGAGCGGCAAGCGGTGTCGGTTTATGTATGCTATGGATAGGAGTAGGGGTATCGAGATAGGCGTGCGTAACAATTTTGAAATACTTACTATTTATTTCTGCGAGAAGATATATCGTGTAGGAAATTTTTTGTGTAGGAAAAACTAAAAGTGTTTGATTTTATGTCGGCAATGGTTTGTGTATGAGAAAAACTTGTATAGAAAAATAATAGTCAGTACATTTCGTGACGAAAGTAATGTGTGCCAGAAAAGTTTGTGCAAGAAAAATTTAAGACATTGTATTTTGAAATACTTACTGTTTATTTCTGTGAAGGAGATACATCGTGTAGGGAGTATTTTGTGTAGGAAAAAATATAAGTGTCTGATTTTGTGTGGGAAAAATTTCGTGTCGAATATATTTTGTGTAGAAAAAATTTAGACGTAATATTTTAAAACAATTAATAATTGATTCTGTGTAGTTTCAAATTTTTGCAGGAAAAAACTACCCTCGAAAGTAAAAATATGTTTATTTGTATTCTTATTTTCGGTGGACAATCCATTCTTCATGGTTGGAAATAGAATTATTTTGTTGAAGTTTCATTTTTTTTCGCCTGAAAAACTATGTCCTAACAAAAAATGTAATCATTCCGTCTCTGGTTGGAAATAATGTTTTTTCGATCCAAAGTATTTCGTTTCGAATCCATCTTTCTTGTTCAAAAATTAATCTTTCTGGTTGGAACGGTATACATTGTGTTAAGAATTCGCCCTATTGCAAAAAAAATTATTGAATTCAGTAGAAAATAAAACGATTCATTCGTACCACTCGAATATTTAAATGTTTTCATTAAAAATGTGTCTTTGAAGGTTCAGTTTGATAATTTTAGATTTTAAAAAATGTTATTGATTGCATATTCAACACTTATTTGAAAATTCATATTCTTCAGTTCAAAATTTAACTATCTGGTTGTATATTGAATTACTTCTTCAAAGATTGATTCTTTTTTTCTCAGATAAATCGTTTCCTTTGGAAGTACATCTTTTTGATAGACAATTTCACTATATCATAACAGTCTATCCCATTCCTTCCGGTTGGACATTGATTCTTTTTGGCTTGAATTTATCTAACTTATTTTTCTTCAATAGAAAATGGATTTTAAAATTATTTTCTTTCGTAAAGAAATCGTTGTTCATTGTTGGCTCTAGGGTCAGGTATAATTGAATACAAATTAAATTGTTTCAGACGTTTCGGCACAAAATGGTGGTCCTCTTTAGTGGATTTCTCTCAAATCTGTAATGAAGTATATAAATTCTTACAAGGACTCAAATTCACAATGAGAAATAATATACTGGTTGATATGTAAGTTTTACAGTCTTACGTAGACTAGAATGGTATATGATCAAACAATAAATTTTTTAATTAATTTATCCGAATTTGATGTGTTCAATATTGAAAAATTTCAAATATTATTGTTTATTATCCATAGAATCAAATTTAAAGTATAAAAGAATTTTTATTAGGGTTTGAATTTATTTTATATATAGTAAAATGAGAACAGAGAGAGACAAAAAAGAAAAATAACCATTATCAATAATATAACTAACCTTATTAGATGTAATAAAAAATCTTTGGCATTTTGAATAGATAAAAAATTTTTCTCGAACAGAAAAAAATTATTTGGAACGTCAAATAGTTACTGTACAGTGAAAACTGAGAGAAATCTTAAAGGTTTGAGTAGATCGCAGAAATGTGTAGTCTCGTCTAACACGGTGGTGGGAGGAAACCTTTTTTTTTTTTTACTCGCCGAGAGACAGACCATGTTGGAGACCGTGGGGTAAGTTATATTATTTTACAACAGGAAGCAGGCGTGGATTTACCTAAGGGGCAATATAGGCACTGCCCTGGGGCGGCAAATTTCTAAGGGCGGCAAATTTTGACCGAAAAAAATAAAGAAAAAAATGGAAAAAATAGTGATGAAAATACGGTCTCTGAGAAATAAAATCTTTTTTTAAAGATTAAATTCAGACAATAAATACATCATCGTGATTAAATATTAAATAAATTGCTTTACTTTTATGGTTAGTTCGAAAAAAAGGCGGAATTTTTTATTTTTGCCCAGGGGCGGCAAATTCCTAAATCCGCCTCTGACAGGAAGGGATGACAATAAGTGTGAGAGAAGGCACTTGTGAACGGAATATCATTTTAAATCATCTCATTTCAAAAATGTGAAACCAGTAATAATACAAAAATTTTCGGAAATGGAGTTATTATGTATTTTGAGTTTATTCTTAGTTTATCTATTGAATGATAATAATAATTTGAAGATAAAAATTCAATAACATCTTTATTAAGTGGATATTAATAATAATTGACTGAAATTTGATAGATTTTGAAGTTTATTATTTTTCATATGTGGTCACTCAATGGATAGACTAATTTTTTAGTTTGATAGTTCTTTATATCGTTCTGATTGAAATTTGCTGTTCTCTAAGAGAGGGAAGTAAGAAGCGGAAAGATTTTCCATGTCAGTTCTTTGGTTTACAGCAGAGGAGTTGCTTATAATGTGGGGCATTTCTAAAAACCTTCGTTTTTTGCAGTTGTCAGTTTTTTTTAATCGAACATTAAAAATATCCAAGTAGCAGACCAAAATAAAGCCCGATTAAAATTTGTTGATGGTATCAGCAATTGTGCTCAGCAGCAACACTTACACAATAATCCTATGAACGACTTTCAGAGACACGTACAACAAGAATTCAAATTAAAAAAAAAATTTCTAAGGAATAATCCAAACGTTTTAATTAGCAAATCCGATAAGGGCTATATGGCGGTAGCCATGAACAAAGATGTATACGAGACAGATTTAACTAACATGTCAGACCAAAAAGTTTACAGACTTTTACAAAAAGATCCTACAAATGAAATTCAAATTGAAGTTAATGATTTGGTCAAGTATAAGAAGGATGAGGATTACATAAACAAATCCTTATTTGTCAGCTTGGAAGCAAATAACTCCAATCCTTCCAGATGCTACGGATTGAGAGAAATTCGCAAAGACCCAAAACAACTCAGATTGATTGTCTTATTCATAAGAAGTCTCACTTACAATCTCGCATCTTATTACAAAACTATAATTTCGGAAAGTATAACTCCTCCAATATCAAGGATAAATAACAGTTTCGAGTTCACCCAAAAAATAGAAAATGTTACGATTCCACCACGATATAAACTCTTCTCATTAGGCGCCGTTTCGTTATTCACAAACGTCCCTATTGGTCTTGCGATAGTTGCTTTGAAATCAAGAAAATCCGAAATGAAGTGAAAATGCCAATGACAGAGTTTCTTAAGGGGTTACGAACTTGTACAAGTAATTCCTCTTTTAATTTCAAAGGTCAATCATACAAACAAAAATCTGGCTTACCCATAGGTTCTCCACTTTCTCCCATTTTATCGGATATTGTGATGGATGATTTGGAAAAAATCTGTTTAGCTTCCCTTCCAATCCAGCTACCCTTCTACTTCCGATATGTAGACGATATTATTTCTGCTGAGCCCGCTGAACAAATTCACACCATTTTAAATTCTTTTAACAATTACAACCACAACATACAATTTACTCTTGAAGATAAATCTCCAGATAATACGATCAGCTTTCTCGATGTTCTTATGAAAAAAATCGATGATCACTTGATAAAAGATTGGTATAAAAAATCTACAGCTTCCGATCAGTGCCTAAATTACCTCTCCCATCATCCACCCTAATACAAAGTAAATGTTATCGACAACTTTGTGGACCAAGGAATAACATTAGCCCACAAAGACTTCCATGATGAAAATCTCAAAATTATTAAAACTTTTCCAGTTAATAACAACTATCCTCGTCAATTCATCACCGCAGTCATTAAAAAAAAGATTACACGACATACAACGAAGAAATAAAGACACTGAAAGACAAACACATGATGCGATAATTGACACTAGACTCACACTCGCAGACTCACAACAACCTCGCTAATTTTCACTGCCCTATATTCATGGATTATCTGAGAAAATGTCCAGCATTCTCAAACCCTTCCACATAAAACCTGCTTTCCATAATGTTAACCACCTCACACCAATTTTCAAATCAAAGAAAGATCCCATTCACAAAGATAACCAATCCAATGTAGTTCACAGCACTCCATGTAGAGACTGCGAAGCAGTATATATAGGAACAACAAAACGACCCCTTAAAATACGCATTAAAGAACACAGTAAAGTTGTTCAAGAACTACCTAAAAAATGGACGGCAATGACTAAACATACTTGGCAAGAAGATCATCGTTTTGATTTTTGCGGAACTCAAATTCTAGAAAAAACTGACAACTACAAAAAACGAATGTTTTTAGAAATGGCCCACATTGTAAGCAACCCCTCTGCTGTGAACCAAAGAACTGATACAGAAAATCTTTCGGCTCTGTACTTTCCTCTTTTAGAGAACAGCAAAGTTTAATCAAAATGATATAAAGAACTATCAAACTCAAAAATTGGACTATCCATTGAGTGACCACAAATGAAAAATAATAATCTTCAGAATCTATCGAATTCCAGTCAATTATTATTAATGTCCAATCAAGAAATATGTTATTGAATTTTTATCTTCAAATTATTATGATCATTCAATAGATAAACTAAAAATAAACTGAAAATATGTAATAAATCTATTTCAAAAATTTTTGGTATTATTACTGGTTTCACATTTTTGAAATGAGATGATTTTAAATGATATTCGGTTCACAAGTGCCTTCTCTCACACTTATTGTCATCCCTTCCTGTTGTAAAATAACATAACTTACCCCACGGTCTCCAACATGGTCTGTCTCTCGGCGAATAAAAAAAAAAAAAAAAAAAAAAAAAAGTTTTGCTCCCACCACCGTGTTAGATAAAGATTTTTCTCACTTTTCACTGTACAGTGACCATTTACGTTCCAAATAATTTTTTTCTCTCCGAGGAAAATTTTTATCTATTCAACATGACAAAAATTTTTATTACATCTAATAAGGTTAATTATATTAATAATACTTATTTTTCTTTTTTGTATCTCTGTTCTTATTTTAATATATATAAAATAAATTCAAACCATAATCAAAAGTCTTTCATACTTCAAATTTGATTCTATTAATGATAAACAATAAAATTTGAAATTTTTCAATATTGAACACATCAAATTTGGATGAATTAATTTCAAAAATCGATTGTTTGATTATATACCATTCTATTCTACGTGAAACTGTGAAACTTTCATGTCAACCAGTATATCACTTCTTATTGTGAATTTGCGTCCTTGTAAGAACTTCATTACAGATTTAATAAAAATCAACTGAAGAGGGCCACCATTGTGTGCCAAAATGTCTGAAACAATTTATTTTGTATTCAATTATACCTGACCCTAAAGCCAACAACGAACAATAATTTCTTTACGAATTTTATTATCGAGGGTCAATACAACTCCCCCAAAGATTATTATTTTCTTTGGCGAAAAATTATTTTAATAATTCTAATAAAATGAATCGCAGTAAACTTTTTCGAACTTATTTGGTGATCTAAAAAAAAATTAAAAAGAATCAATATAACTCATGTATAATGAAGGACAAGATTAGTAAAATCTGAAAGGTTTAGAAAAATGTCAATCATGGTATCGCGGAAAGAATAGATTTTACGAACATGTTCCCAAACGAGATTCACCATGCCGTTGAACCATAAAATTAGCTGGAAAATTTACGAGATATGAACATCACGGCATATAGATTATGACCGTGTCACTTTAAATATCGTTGTAATCGCTAAAACCCATGGATTTCGAATATAATATTTGAGAATTGTCAATACTAGAATCGAAGAGTCTTATCTTTCCCACACGTTTTCATATGAGTTTTCACATAGGTTCCTATCTTGTTTCGTGTGTCAAATTTGCCTATAATGAGTTTGTAACGGAATTCGGACGGATTCCTACATGAAAACTCATATAAGATTTTATATGAGTTCCTACACAGGGCCCTATGCACGAATGGATTTCACAACCTTCTTTTAATTATGAACTATTACTCACTGTCCTCACTGAAATTACTCACCCTTCGATCTCAGAGTCGAGGAACATGAAAATTTGTTGTAATTTCAACTTCCTGCCCTTGTAGTATATACTAGTTTTCTTCATACCCAGTTGAAAGTACGGCGAAGAATCATATTTTTATAAACAATATATGTACATTATAGCATTATTTAGCCTGCCCCAACATTTGCAGCATGAGTGAAGCGAGTGTTGATGGTCGGGGGACATGCATCAAATACATTCATAAAAGCAAATGTATTCACAAAACTTCAAAATAAATAATTTTAATTTTAATCTTTTCTAAACTCTTGCTCGCCTGTGGTTTCATGAAAAGAGAATGACTCATTCGTTTCGTTCATTTTTTTCCATAAATCTTAAGTTGATTTTACTTTTAAAATTATATTCACGAATAAATAAAAACAAAAATTAAATCCGAGCAATCTTTGCGCTTATATAACACGCGAGAGTAACAGCAATCGATGCCGGAGGAACGTACTTTCGACCGAGGTGTGAAAAAAACATAATTTTTTAAATTCTGAGTTACTATGTGACCTAATTTTTATTATTCTGAATAGGCATACAACCTTACATTTATTTAAACGATCAGCCATCTATTATTATAATCTCTATGCCATCAGAACTCATGTGCTCAGTCTGGAGAGTATAAATTATGTCACATAGTGCTTTCGAAACATTAAAATTATGTTGAGTACTGATTCAGTATCATGATAATAAATTGACAGTTTACAGTCTCGGCGGAACCAATTATTTCCCGGGTGTATTTTTTTTTTTATTCGGAGGAGGGACAGGGAATGAGAGTGTAAAGTACATTACCGTCGGCCTTGTTGGGAGAAATATAATGACTGCACAATAATGCGCCTCCTTCGAGGCACTCGAATTTCACCGCAAATGAAAAACTTATTAAGGTCATGTAATGAAAACGTATTCTATTGTTTTCTGCAGCTTATCGCATAATTTCAACTCGATACATCATACGATAAGGACGTGAGTTGTTGCAAAAAATCGATAGTTTGGATCACGCAACTCATTTATCACATAGCCTTCACATTTTCAGGATTTCCACCTTCTAAAATTTTTGGATGTGAACAAAGAAATATAAATCGATCAAAATTCTATTTTTGGAACAGAATTTCCGTAAAACAGCATGAGTAATCTGACTTATTTATTTTTGTCTCAAACCATATGATGAATGATACAATTTTTCTCGGACACAAAAATCCATTCTTCTACGTTGAATGTGTCTCTAAGTCTTTCTAATGACGTATCTGTCGCTGGAATTCCAGATTGCTGCTAGTTGATTTCTAGGAGAATTCGATCTCTTATTTTATTTTTAATAGACCTATAGGCTGCAGAAGCATTATACATATCCATCTAGTAGCTACGCGCATGATTCATTTCAATTCCTTTTTATTACTTTGTCTGAAATTCACTACTAGAAATACCTACATAGGTATCTGTATAGGATCATATACAGGATGACTCAGACTCAAGTGTCCGGAATTATATTATTCTATAAAAGAAATAGGAGGCATAATCGACACATCGGCAGAAAACCAAAGTTCGATTATTTAGAAACCAGATCGTGAACCTTCTATCTGGACATAATTCATAACTAACGTATATCAACCACTGGACTACTACCAGTTTTCTTTTCAGGAGGGGAGCTAACTATAGGGAAGAATTATGCAGAAATGGTTATCTAAGAAATGAAAATCCTTAGTGCATGCTATAATACGGTAAAGATCAGTTATTTGATATATTTATTTACATTTATTATAAAATATAAAAATTGAAAATCCGTACACAGAAAACCTCTGTGCTTTCCTTCATCTAAAAATCGGGTAGAAACCGTCGTGAAAACTAATACCGTCTTAATCACGTTCCCGGAGAACATTTTGAATAAGGTGCAGTACTTTTCAAGCATTCGCCCATTGTATGCCATAGTTTATACCTGATTTGCCGCCATAGCAAAGAGACGCAGTAGCTTTCTTGGTACTAGAACATCTCGGTAAGAAGCTTCCAATTAATATAAATTAGAATGCGTACTAATATGGTCGAATTCAGAACATATTGAATATATAAACAATCCTGTTTCTGGAATATATCTTTCGATTACTTTTATCGTGATAACATTGTGTGTTATTTCAAAAGTGTTTGAACTGCGGAATTTAGTCTCTTACAGGAATGACATCTAGACGGGTTCTAAACATACCTATGCGGTAGTCTTTAGTTGGTATCTATTCCTACGGGCGAACCCTGCTGTTCTCCCATCCATGCGCATGTAAAATTTATCCGTCGTCAGATAAATTTCACAGTTTCGTTAGTCATCCAGCAGTTATTTCTATCAGACAGCGCATAAAAAAACCTGCCATTTGTATTATAATGCTCTGCATTTCCTCTAAATTCGCGAGTATTCCTGTCTGAATATTCGCATTTGTGTCAGATGGTATACATACATTTTGCCCGGAGTTCACAGGATAAACGAAAACTTAATAAAAAATCAGGAAGGTACACACTAGTGAGGCGGAAAATGCGGGGTCGTGTGGATCATTTCGAGAGAAATTATATGTTATCAATTATCTGTAATTTATGCGAATGTAAATTTCTGGTACCATGAAGAATGAGTATTTTTCTAATAATAAAGTGTCATTAATGAAAAAATATTTTTCCACTTTCATCTGACAATAATTCGAAATATGCATGTGAGTCTTCGAATCGCTCGCTTTATAGGTACGCAGCTTCTCAAATTTACTGCGCTCAACGTGATAGTGTCTCCAGCCGATAGAGGGCAAAAGTATGGCAGCATCAGTGACACCTTCAAAAATAATTGTGTGCCATAATAAGTCACGGTCGGTTTTGGAGATAAATTTCATGCAGTCATCTCTCTTGTTGAATGCGTGCACAATTGTTTCGATCTTCCAGCAAAAGTAAAAAAATCTAGATTAATTCTTCCGCTAAATGTTGAACAACGATAACTATTCAGGGTGCACAACGGGATATAAGAGGGTGTCTGATAGTATCATGGATTGCGGAGTGTCCTCTTCTCTAATATCACGGAAGAGCTACATATCCCTATAGACACCTTTTTTTGCGCTACCTTCAATACCTCCTTATGTCGATCTGAAATGTACGTAAATGTTTTCAAACATCTCAAAGGACCACTTAATGCCATGATCAACATGTTCGTATTAGTTAATGATGGAATATGAGAACTCGACAGCCTGCGTGGTGTAATTGATTGTTGCACATAAAAATTTGATTTGCTGAATAAACAAACTGAAAACAGCAAGCTGTTTGCTAAACTTGATGTAGACACGGGTAGAGGTAGTAAGCTTGAGTAGGGGGATGGATATATGGAAATGGTTATTACAAGACTTTCTGCATAACCTGAAGAAGATCTACCAACCCTTCTGTTAGTGTTTGCCAAAGTGGTCACAACACTCTTGAAAGGCCTAGATCAGTAAGTGCTTGATTTGTGAGCAGAACAGTACGTAGCTAGATCTTCTCAGTCAATTTATATTTCGAAGGCAAGTGAGAATGACTCAATTTTCAGAGATTCTATGGTGTGTTTAAACCACAATCATTCACCTGAGATCTACTCTCTCCACCAGAAAACTCGTGCACGACTCAATCATTCTAATTTGCCACTTGGAAACGTATGTTTTTGCAATAGGGCTATCTATTCGAGGCTACCCAACATAAAGTTACCATGCAAACTTTCATTCACATCAGAATTATATGTACCCAACTCCATGTTTCAGAAGAGTATTACAGGTGCGTAAGGAAAACGGAGAGAATGAACATCACTAACCAGCCCAAGTAAATAATGTAAATAATAAGATCAATTCTCGTTCGGTTTCATTAGCATTCGACGACCAACTGTTTTATCTTGCTAGGCAAGAAGTCTGATCGAAATACGAAACACTTAATGTTTCCTGGCTCCGTCCGCTTTTCCTCACACGTTTCGCGCCGTGTTTTGTCGACCAGAAAGTTAACTGCGATAAAGGGAACTCCGAAAAGGAAGAGTTTTGGCACATTAAGTGGACAAACGCGTCGTGAAGAACAAAGACACAAATTTTCTGGTGAGGACAAGCACAACTATAATTATCCCAAAACGGTAACGGGATTGAAATTGCCAGAATCTACTAGTGATCCCTAAATTTACGAATCAAATATACGAACGTGTAACAACGATAAAATATGTGACAGAACGAAAGGGGTTTTGTCGTTAAGTTGAGACTTCAGGGACAATACGTATTCTCAATCTAGTACAAGGGTTGTCTGCCCTGAGGGTCAACAAAAGGTCAGAAATTGTATAACTATACTTGTTTTTAATAATTCTCTGTGTCCTTGGTGTGTGCTGTCTTCCATTCTCCTGTTCTCCCTCCCTCTCTCCTTTTCTTCGAAGAAAAATCGTGACAATGCACCTTCATTGAGGAACTGTTTAGAGATATATTTGATAATTGATTTCATTGATAAGTTTATGACTTACTTGATTAATCAAGCAAATGGGATCTATTCCTTTGCCCACTGACCTTTTCCGCTCGAAGGTCTTGTGGCAGTTGTATTGAAATACCTATATACAAAGTTTGAAAATAAATATAATCTTGATTGTTAACGATATTTTTCATTAGAAGTGCTTCGAAAACTCTCCTTTTGACGACTCTTCACTAATGGCGAAATAAGAAAAATTAGAGTTTTAAGGTTATGGTTGACAACATAAGACAATCACATAAAATTACGTCAACGGGTTGGCATTGTTGACGCCTATTACACGCGCGAATCAGTGATGCCAATACAGAAACACTCTCAAAGTTCTTCTCCTTGCACAGCTGATTTACTTTCGCCGCTCTATCTGATTTCTATTCGCCACTAGTGGCGACTAGAAATTTCGGCAGTAATTCACCATATTCGCATCGCTCGAGAGGCGGCAAAAGTCGAATTATCATTGCACGTATTATGAAACACATTTTTGCATATGTAATTTTGGTGTTGTTTACTACGCCTTCAGAAACTTTTCAAACATTTTGATTCTCAAAAAACATCCCCAAAATGCAAGAGATAGTACTGAAATTTGCCATCCCTTTAACTTTCATAATTTTTGCAACTCACAATTTTTTGTTAAGTACTATTTCCTGTTGGTCGTCGGATTCTCAAACGTTAATTACAGAATTTTTTTTATCCAAATTCATAAGAAAAAGTTAGGTTGCTTCTGTCAGTTATATCTCACTCTCTTGCTTTCAAAACTTTTTTGGAGAAGCAGTTTTCTTCTTTTTCTAGTTATACTACCTGGTTCTTCTTTTAATGACCAGCAGCAATCGGCCATCATATTAATATCCCACCTTCCCTGCGATAGCATAGGAGGTTCACAAATGCAGTAAACCGACATCATATCGATTTACTCTGATATCTCCGACTTCAGGTATGAGGTAAGGATCTGGCCAGATGTTAGCATTACTCTTCTGATGTAACTAGGCTATCCCAAAGCTCGTTTTATGTTATCAGTGCCTCAATTAAATCTGTGATACTTTCCGTAAATCTCTCCAGAATGTTTCGACATCTTCGGACTTGGTTGGACTCCTGACAAAAACATAAAATGCTTACTGGATTTCATGTATTCAACCTTCAATTGAAATCAGCCAAAGCTCTTGCAACATCATAGCCTGGACATAGTTACATTCTGTGACATAGTTATTCCCACGAGTAGCTGGGGAAGAGATTGTTCACCCTCGCAGAGTATTGCATGCAAGAGTAAGGTTCCATACTCTAGAAGGTTGTTCGACATCCTGGATAGGATGGGACCATTATAATGGGACCATTATAATGGGGATTATAATGAGACCATCTCTGATCAATTGTCTGTGACTGCTTGACAGCTTTCGTAACCGTATTCAGCAGAAGCCCTCGATACAGGGACCCTCTATTCGTAACCTGAGGTTGCGTTCAGTGGGTTTGTCATGGGCTCATCATTTTTATTCCAAAGGAGCCCAGTTGTTGGAGGTGCAACGCCTTTACTGGTTAGTAACTCCTGGAAGACAGTCGCTCCCAAGAGGACCCTGCGGTGGTTTTTCAAACCTATATTA
>WSXT02207970.1:0-18034 GCA_011762715.2 Neuroterus valhalla
TAAACTTGATCGAGCGTTCGACGTTATGCTGTCACGGCCCGTAAAAGGCGCCTTGACAAAAGTGCTTTTTATTTTCCATGCGATTGTTTAAATATGCATGAAAAGTATAGATAATATTGCTGGAGGTATGCAGAATACGTTGATGAAGTATTAAAATATTTTGTACACTTTTTGTACATCTAATTTTGCGTCGAAAGATTCGCCCGACAAAATAACTTTTTCTTTGGGTATTTTTTTTTAAGTTTCAAAATAGTAATGATCCCAAGAGACTCTGTAACATATGATACAGGAAAATTCAGATTGTGTCAACAATTTTGGAAACCCTTTGAGACATCTTCCACTTTTTTCCTACCATCTTTCGGGGATTCGTTATTTTTTGAATTTCTTCTTGTGTAGAGCATAGTGGTTCCAAATCTCGAAAAGCTGGACAAAGATTTGAATCTCGATATTTCACTCCGTTCAAGTACCCATGTAAGGTTTTTGGAGTCGCAAATCCCGAAAATTAATTCAGAAATCCAAAATTCACAATAACGGACCCAAAATGGAAGACATTTTCCAAAAATTTTCCATGAATTTACTTGCAAATGAGTATCAAGGGTTTTTTGGGTCGCTGAGTTCGAAAATAAAGCCAAAAATAAAAAATTTGGTATGGCTTACCAAGATGCGGATATCTTTCTGAAAAAAGTCGTTTTTTAAGAAAAATGGTCACCTTTTCGAGCCTGCTATTATCAGTTTTGGATTTTGGACTTCATTTTCGAAATCAGCGACTCCGAAAACCCGTAATAGTCATTTTCGAGTAAATGCACGGCAAATTTTAGAAAATATCCGCATTTTCTGTTTTGGATTTTGGACTTCATTTTCGAAATCAGCGACCCTGAAACCCCCTTAATATTCATTTTTAAATATATACGTTGTAATTACAGGAAAATGTCCGCCATTCTGGGTGCACAATTCTGAATATCGGATTTTTTACTCCATTTTCGAAATCAACGACCCCAAAAACCCCTTAATACTCATTTTTTTGTGGATGCATGTAAGGTTTTAGAAAAATGTCCGCCATTTTGGGTCCAACGTTTCAAATTCTGGATTTTTCACCTCCTTTCGAAATCAGCGACCCCGGAAACCTTATATGGGTACTCGAACGAAGTGAAATTTCGAGATTCTAATTTTTGGACAGCTTTTTGGGATTGCGAACCACTGTGGAGCGGTGAACCAACGTAAAAAGGAACATGAGGGTACAGTCAGGCTAAACCATCTAACGGAATCATCACTAGCTTAGCATCATAGTGAAACAGGAAATAAAATTTTAGTTGGCAGGAAAAGTGCCATCGCAAAAACCAAAAATATTTAAGGAGAAAGGCATAGAGAAGCAATTGGAATCCCAGAAGACCCTAATAACGTTAAGAGGGGCAATGGATATGATAACAGGTTTTTTGGTTTTCGCAGGGGATCTATTTACGTATCAATCAAAAAACAAGTCCAATTAAAAAATATAGGTCTCAAGAAGATCTAAAAAATGGCTGGTCTTCAATTCAAATCGGTTCATTCGTTTACTTTCAAAATAGTCAACCACTGAAAATCGCCATTTTCGAATATGGGATAGTTTTTGCAATAATTTATGAAAATGTTTAAAACTCTAAGGAAACATATCTCATTTCTTCTTTGTCAAGCGTCAAAAATCTTAGCCTAAAACTTTCATGAACTTTTTCAAAAAGGCATTTGTTGCTAAAAACTGCGTCTTTTACAACGAAATTTTTACAATCTAGTTAGTCTATAGGTATAGATCATACAAAGGTAAAATTAAGAAAGTGGGAAATATTTCAAACTTTCAAAAGAACCAAAAAATTTATCAATAAATGCCGACCAAGAAACCTCTTCCATTGTTACAAGATTCACTTGAATATATTATTTTACGAGAAAAATTTTTGAATCATCTGCATTTGTTTCTATTTTGCACAGTGACAAATTCTCTTGCATGGAATTCTAATGTATATTATTCTTGTTCTTCTCGTCAAAATAAATGATTCCATAGGATAGAGAAATTTTCGTTGCACAGGTATGCCAAAAAAGTGAATTTGTTTCTAACAATGGAAAATGTTATTTCATTGAAGTCTAATGTTTAATATTTTTGTTCTTCAGATTCAGTCGAAAAATCTGAGAAAGAAGTTAGCGATGATAAAGTAGAAGTAGTCTGTGAGAAACTTGAACTAAATGAATAGAGAGCGAAATGGTAAATATATAGAGCGGGTAAGGCGAAAAATGAGTAATTATATCATGTCTTCAAGAAAAAAAAAATGCTTCGTAACAGCATCTCCGGAACTTCTTTCTTGCATGATATCCTACATTCTTTCAGATTGAACAAAACGAATCACGTACAGTTATTATTAAGGAATTCTTAGAAATTTGACCCTTCATTTTTATTTTTCAGATATAAATATTGAAAAAGAAGGTACCTGAGAACCCTCTGCATATACCTTTACCTGTGATTCTTTCCTCTCAAAGAAGACGGTATTTTAAACTTGATTCCCACTATAAGTTGGAGGTGCTACATATTGAATGATTTTGTACCTTTCAATAAATAGTTCATTGATGACAAAACTAGAAACAAAAAGGTTATAAAAATTGAATAAAGAACACCTGCAGTATTTTTCCTTACATATTGTACGTTATTTGTTAAGATTTAAGGGAACAACCATTACGTGCAGTTACTATTAGGGATTTTTGAATATTTCTTCCCTAATTTTTATTTCTCAGACGAAATATTGAAAAGGCGAAGGTTAATTTTCCATTCAATTCAATAAACAATAAATTAACAAGAAAGTAAGAGAATATAAACAAATTAGTTGTAAGTTTCGGGTATCGGATAACATTTTTTGGAGACGCCATCAACAAATTCGTAACCAGCGCGAAAAGCTAGCCCAAATTAAAAAGCAAAGAAAAAAACACCTTCCTACGTCTATTAGTTGCTGAGATATCGTAATATTTTTGAGTTCCAACATGTGACTTTAATTTCTAGCGCGAGCGCTGGTCGACGTCAGTGGGTTTCACCACTCTGTCGCTGCAGACTGCACCGTTTCGAGGCCTCTAATCAGTCACGATTATCTACCATATAATTGAAAAGCACTGCGTCGGAAATTTTATTCCGATAAGTGCAACTTATGATACGTACTTGGGCAAAATTTGAGATTTCTATGTTGAAAAATTGCCCCACTGCGAGATCCGCACGTATTTATGGAGTTCGACTCTCATGCGGACCTCGGAGTTGTAGGGCGAGACCGCGGATTGGTCGGTTAGAAAAAGAGGGGATTCCGACGCGCGTATTGAGCACTTAGTAAGGAGTGGGGTTTAAGAGACGGACTTCTGGAGAATGTAGAGAAGTGGGGCGTTGGTCCCTGTGATTCGCGATTGATTTTGGAACCGCGAGAACATCCGAGCTCTCGCCTTATCACGCCGTAATCTAACATCCTGTTTATTTGAATTAAGAAACTGAATTACATTATGCTACAAAAAATGAGTGTTTCATCAACTAGATCAAAAAACAAGAATGGAGGTAATATTAAAGACGGGTTTCCTTTAACTACCTCCATATTGAATTCGTGATGATATTGCTTGTTTGACTGGAAGGAAAAGGGTTCGGTTGAAACTTCACGTGAAAGAGCTATTTTTTTATTATAAATGGAAACTGTGAATCGCTCGCGGGCGAAAAGGTGACGTCACAAATATAAACACCTCCCACCCCTTCGAAATTGATTCTTTCTCGATTCCATTGGATGGATACTCCTTAAAATAAAACACGAAACAATAGAACCAAAGTTGGAATCTTCAGCTGAATTGGTAAGTTTTCCGAGAAACAGTTGAGATTTTGATCCGGAAATATAGATCTTGGACAGAAAGAGTAATCTTCGATGACGTAATTGAATTTCCTCCAAAATAGAGGAACATTTATCGCTAGAGACAATTTTTCAATGAAACAGTTGAAATTATCAGCTCTAAATATGGATTTTCTGATGAAAATTCAATCCGATAATAGTAATTCCAAACAAAAAAGGTAATTATCAACAAAATGTTCAAATTTAAAACTAAGAACGATTTTTTTTCAACTAAGAATGAGATACTTGAACTACAAGTCGGAAACATTATCTTTCAGGAGACAAAAATTTCCAAAGTTGCAATTTAGAACAACAAGATGGACTTTCAACCAAAAAATATCATTATTCATGAGGAAAAATTCAATTTTTACAATCAGATAGTTGAACTTCCGTATATGAATAATAATAATCATTATAATAATATTCTATACTCATAAAGACGATAACGTACAAAAAACATCGATTTCTGCCTAAAAACAACCAACTTCGACAAAAGAATTGGCTTGTCAACCAATAAAATACATATTCTTTGAAACATGCCGACCAAGTCATTGAATATCCAACCAAAAAAAATGAATTACCGATGTGATATTTGATAGTCAAATATTTAAGAAACAATGGCGTAAGAAAGCTAGATATTTTGTGCGTACCGGAATCCAAGACATAAGGATGTCAGATATATAAGGAAGACAGAATGGCGATGCTCAATAGAATGATGGAATACGCGTTTCTGCCAACAAGAAAGAATAAACGTTATCGAGAATGGTGAATATTAGAGGTCTCAGAGATATGGAAAGCACGTGAGTAGTAGATGTTCATGGAAATCTAAAGGGAGAGAAAATGTACTAGTAAAAGCAAGCAAGGACGAAATCAATACATAAAAAGATGCAGAAATGCGAAACGATTTTGAAGGAAATAAGAAACGATTTCGGGAATGGATTAAGGGGACTTGGGAAGGGATTACCAACACTTGTCATGCTCGAAAACAGAATCATGTAGTAGAAAAGTACTGGATACGAACAAACTTGAAAATTGTGTGAATTATTTTTCGAGGAAGCTGTATGAAATTAAAGCCACAGAGCATAAAAATCCAGATACAAACAAGGATAAATTGGACGCCTCCGTTGTATTCGACGATTAAAGAATCGGTTATGACAATATTCTCGTAATAAGAAAGTGGAAAATAGTAAGGTTGCCGATGTGGACGATACAACCATTCTAGCGCGTAAAAGCGGAAGCGGATATTCGTTAGTGTATTTGTGTGTTTTGGGTGCTTCGTGTCATATACTGATGATGGAATGATCGATGCACAGATCTTCAGACGTATAAATGAGAGTAAGAGGATTATCGGCAGCGTACGGACAAGCGCAAAGTTAACGCAGTTGGCATGCGATTTCTGCGAAATATGCGCGGTCAATTCTGATGCACAAAGTGAGTAATAAGTGGGTTGTCGAAGAATGTGGTGTGGAAGAAACACTGTTTGATATGAGTAAAGGAAATTGGCTGGGATGGTTCAGTCACGTTCAGAGAATGAATGAAAAACGAATAACGAAATAAGTATTCAGGTAGGATGTATGGTAGCGTACTCAGCCGCAGACGAAAGGAAGAATGTGAGGAATGTCTGAATGAGACCCTAAAGAGAAAAAATATGAAGAGTATTGAAGAAACGAAAGCTTTTACGTAAATATGCATGAATGAAAAAGAGGCAAAAGATGTTTGCCAGTATAAGAATGTATGGATAACAATCGTATATGAGGAAAAGAGTGACACTGGAAAGAAATGATTTTGGAAACTGATTGGCCCGTGTAAAAATATTGCTTAGTTATTCATTCCGAAGGCTCTACAAAACTCTTCACATTGGGTGTTTGCTGAAGAGATTATATAGCGACTTATGTGAAGATATGATTAAATTGGTTTTCTCTGTCTGCAAACGACAAAGAATGACTTCAAGACCAATCCTATACACATATCTGCTTCCTGCTGATACACATCTCTCACTTAAAGTTCTCCATATCAATTCTACTGCCGAATTCTCCCGTTTCAATTTCTCGATCCGCAGTAGTACGAGGCAGAAACCAGACGAGTTACGCTCACTCTGGAAGAGATTTGGCCTAATGGTACAATAATAATAGTGAGGATAATATATGGCCAAAGATAAGAGAAGAAATGATCTGCATTAACTTAGAATCACGCAAATGAGGAAAACGATCCTCAGTTCTTTGAGTTGTGAAGATAGATTGTTATTTAATGCGTCTACAATGAATATGAAGTGAAGATACGGAAAAAACTCCAAAAGCTTTAAACCAGCAGCCGAATTCCATGAATCGGAATTAATGCGAAGGGAACAAAATCCTTTTGCAAGTGAAATAAACTCTATCGCAGGTAAGCAAAGACGAGGAAGAGGATCAGAGGAGATTTGTGAATTTGAAGAAGCAGAAAACGTCTCTACCAGGACTCCATGAGTTTTGGTTCAGGCAAGAAAAAATTTGACAATAGTGATGCAAGTGACGGGAGCAAAATCGGTATAGACGAAATTCTTTCTACAATTAGGAAACTTAAGGATGGCAAGACTGCGTGTGTAGATGGGTTTACCTCAGGAATGCTTGGGATTGGTGGCGGGAATTCGTTTGTGAGACTGTGTTACTTCATGAATCTGTGTGCTGTGAACAACGAAGTTTCAAATGATTGTAAAAGGTAATTATTATCCCAATCCACAAGGAAAAGGGTGATGGAGGTGACTGTAATGATTATAGAGCGATTAACCTATTAAGTACTGTGGGAAGAATATTTACCAAAACACTTATCAATAAATTCATGGGAAAACAAAAGAGAGGACCTGTGAAGTTCAACTTAGAATGAGAAACAAACTGCATTTGCTTAGAATCATACAAATGATTCCCAGAAGAATATCATAAATCGGAATTAATTTGAAGGAAACAAAAATCCTTTGCCAAGTGACTTCATCTCTATCGCGGGTAAGCGAAGATGGAGAAGGTAATCAAAGGAGATCTATAAATTAAAATAAGCAAAAAAATGTTTCTGCCAAGACTCTATTGAGTCTTGGATCAGATTCTCTTCTTATTGGCTTCTTATCTCTCTCGTTACTCATCAATGTGATATCCGGCTGCGCACTCTCGCCCCTGATACTTTTTTCTACCGTAGTCTCTGTCAATTACAGATACGAATCGTTGTGGAATTATGGCCAACAGAACTGAAGGGCCACTGTCAGAATCGATTAGGCCCATTAAATCCATTTACCAGATTCCTCCATTTCATATAATAAAGACTTTGGTATTAAAGATCTGATCCATATCCGATTATTGGAGTGATATCATAAACCACTCTGAGATTTCATTTCGAAATAATAGTAGATAAGGAAAAGGAATATAAATATGAATGGTATTTTTTACAAAGAATTGAAATATTTTATGGGTTCTGATGTATTTGATTGTAGTTTATCAATGTCTCCTGAAACGTGAACATTTTCTATTATTCGTATGCTCATCGTCATACAAATTTAAATACAATTTTCATGATCGATGACATAAATTGTTTTGTACCCACGGTACTGTCTGGTTGTGGGTTTGATTCCCGCCTCGCACTCTGGAAGAGCTTCGGCGGGCAACGGAGAGCCGTGAGCCCGAAACCTCTAGAGTTCTTCAAATTCTCCAAGTATAAGTAGCGGTTGCTTTTGGTGGTTCGGAACTCACCGTAAACTGTAGGTCCCCCCCACCCCTGAGTTAGTGGTGAGGTGCGCAAAGGAATGGAGAGAAGGTTATGCCGAGACTCTTAAACCCGTAACAGGGAGAGAGTATAAACAAATATTCCAAGATAATATTAAGAACACACTTGAAATGTTTTTTTTCTGTGGTATCTCCTAACGACAATGGCTTTTTTTCCTTTATATTCAATTCTGAAACCAACATCGTGGGAAACTGTAATTTTGATAACAACTGCATCATATCAAAATAGTACCACAATCGAAATGTCATGATGAAGGCTGAATAAAATCAATCATGGGTAAGTGTATTATACCAACTACATAATATGTGGTGATGAATGATTGAGCGACAGTGTCAAAAATTTTGATAGTTGTAGTGGGACAACAACGATTACCAACAATTGTAATTGCACATCGAACGTAAGGTTATCCGCGACAGATATTACAAACTCCATTAAAGTGGTACGTCTCGAAGTGATCGTCCAAAAAGAAAGATTGTTGTTTTTATAAAATGTGCTCGTTGCAAGAAGAGGCTTTATTCCAAATATTTCGATGACAATTATCACCCGAAAGTATGTACTCCATTATCATTTTACGGAAAAACATGTGCAGCACATATTATGTATATTCTATAATATTAAAAGAGTTTTTTACATTCGCCGATCATTGATTTTCTTCAGCCTTCATCATGACATTTTGGATGTGGCACCATTTAGATATCATGCAGTTCTTATCAAAATCACAATTTTCCACGATGTCAGATTCAGAATTGAATATAACGAAAAAAAACAAAAAAAAACATCGTCAGTAGTTGAACCCCCTCACTCGGAGACACCGAGTATACAGTGTTACCACTGGGCCACTGTGGGTTGGTGACGTCAAAAGTATATGAGTGATACTTGAGGATTTGCAACGGGATTTGCGATTTTCAAATATTCATACATCCAAACTCGGGCTTTACTTACGAAAAAGCCGCGATACGTATCGAATGAAATTCGATGATCTATTTAATGATTCTAATGCGATCTTGATCTGAATTTCAGACTTCAGGCCGTCCCTTGTTAGTATTCGTAAATTGTGTCGCTGCTTGGAGTCAAGATTGAATGCTACAATTTTGTGCAAGAAAGAGATTTTTAGACAAATAAACAATGTTTCAACAATTGTAGGAAGTTTTTGAATGCTCGAAAGTGTACATATCACTGAATTACCATCGCTTATGCCAAAAAATTCCTAAAAGTCGTCTTTGGCATGAATTTTCCCGTTATTTTGAAGAACAAACTTTTTTCATTCGATACATTATGTTTTTTTCCGAACACGTCAACAATAATTTTTTTTTGGTACTTTCTATTCATAACGAATTGTATTGTCGAATAAGAACTATCTTCATATCTCATTGTATATAGACAAATTTGTTTTTAGCATTGATTGAGTTGTTTTAAATCAGCCTGTTTGAACAAATAAATTATTCGAAGAATTTATGGATTTGAAAGTTAGGTTAAGTTTGCTATCTAGTCAGTTATTGTGTAAGTGTTTCTTTTATTTTATATTACATTCTTCAAAATATTTTTTTTCCCCAATTCCTTTTTCTATGTGCTTTTTCTATTTGATAATTTTTTTTTTCTTTAAAATTATTTTCTTAAGTCTTACGTCAAGAACTTATAAATTGGAAACCCCAAGCTCAGAATGATTTTTTTCTTATTCTTCAATTAATACATTTTCTATTTAGTCATGGGGTTGTAAGAAGTTGTATTTCAAACAGAAAATATACTACTATGGACATTATTTCTGTAGTAGAATTGAATTTTAGAATTGATTTTGGAAGAAAATTAAAGGAGCAATAATTTATTCGAAAAAATTTGTTTGAACAAATTCATTTCGCGAAACTAATTACAAATTCAAAATCAGCTATGCCTCAAAGTCCTTAAATTCTATAAGGTTCATCTAGTTTATGACTCGCAATCTTATAATCACGCCATATTTTGTATAAAAAAGTTTAAACGAATTATTGTTGGAAACTGGGCTTTCCAGTCTCTTGGAAATTCAACTGGAAACATTTCTGGATGAATTTCGTTCGATTTGGTTAAGATTTGCGACATGTGGGTGGTTTTGAACAATCCATCCCCACTGTGAGCCGGGCTGCTCCGTGGGCCCGAGCCGCGCGGTCCGCCGCGCTTTGCATTTATGCATTTCTTGAGCAAATGAATGGCGGACAGTGAAATTTTTTTTCAGATTGTCGTTCTTGAATAGTTTTCACATGTATCACCAAAGATCTAGACGATTTGAGCGTTAAGAAGTTGATAATAATGTCAATTTTTCTAAAAATGTTATTATAATATGGAAAAATTGTCTACTGAACGTCGCAATATTTTTTATCTGAAAGAGTTGTATTTCAATATTATGTATGCCGATTTCTGTCAAAAAATATTTAACAGTTTGAGCGCAATGAATTATTATCAAAACCGAGTCATAAATGTTTGTTGCACAAAACAAAATAGTTGAGCAGAGTATTTTGCTAGAAGTCCAACATTTTTACGTAACTGATAGTGTGAAGATTTGATTCATATGATCGTTTTATATTATTTGCTTGGGCTGGAAATTGGGGTGTCCACTTGATGTGATTCGTCTCACAAGAGGAACTCTTGTAATGTCATGTGAGTTGACTTTCGAAAACGGGCTGATTTAATAGTTCACATACATATATAAAAAATCCTGCAGCCGTTTTTTCAAGTGGGCCTCCATTGAGGTGCAGAATGATTATAAAAACTTTACTCCTTAGGGATTCCACTAGTCATCGATCTAAGAGCAACTGGAATTCCAGACCTAAGTGTCCTGGCGGTAACGTACTAGCTTCGTAATCCGGCAGTCGCGGTTTCGATTCCTCAGGGCAGACATTTTTTTCTCCCATTTGCTTCGTATCACATAACCCGGCCGGGTCATAAGAGCTAATTCGAAGGCCGAACGAGTATCTTTTCTCCAAACATGAGCCTTGAAATACTTAAAATCGTTTTTCATTACATAAAACATTTTAACACCAGACTAAGAACATACCAGGAATTTTTCTTCTTTTTGTTTTTTGAACACGATGCGCTAAAAACCTATTCATTTTACGCTTTCGGTGCGTAGGAGAAGGCAATTTGATTTTCCATTTCTCGCAAAATCTGCAGTTTCCTTCGTCGCCATTATTATTATTATTTTTTCTACATATATACCTTGACTGAGAAAATATTAACCAATAATAACCTTGAAAGTGATGTCGATGGTTTCCGTGAATCTGGCTTTGCACTAGGTGTCCAAAATGATATTCTACAGGAAGTTTCCTACAAATTGATATCCAGGGTGACCAATATTAACCTCGAAAGTGATCACGATGGTCTCTGTGCAAAAGGCTTTGCACTAAGTGTCCAAAATGATATTCTACAGGAAGTTTTCTACACATTGATATCCAGGGTGTTCAATATTAACCTGGAAAGTGATAACGATGGTCCCCGTGCAAAAGGCTTTGCACTAAGTGTCCAAAATGATATTATACAGGAAGTTTTCTACAGATTGATATCCAGGGTGAACAATATTAACCTCGAAAGTGATGACGATGGTCCCTGTGCAAAAGGCTTAGCACTAAGTGTCAAAGATGATATTCTACAGGAAGTTTTTTACAAATTGATATCCAGGGTGACCAATATTAACCTCGAAAGTGATGATGACGATCCCCGTGCGAAAGGCTTTGCACTTGGTGTCCAAAATGATATTCTACAGGAAGTTTTATACAGATTGATATCCAGGGAGACCAATATTAACCTTGAAAAAACCGTTTTCGAAAGTCAACTCACATGACATTACACTCGTTCACCTTGTCAGAGGGAAACTAATTGCACTTTTGGTAGATTTCGAAGCAGCATTCGACTCCATGACCAGAAGGATGATATTGGAGTCCATAAAAGAGAAAGTAGTTGATAAAGGATTGATGGAGAAGATAATAAATTATTTCGTAGAAAAGCATCCTGAACTGAAGGCCAAGAACCCTGGACAGAAAATTGACACAGGTAGGGTTGCCATTCGAGTTCTCTTCTGTTTAATATCTCATTCGCAGACTTTGGGGAAAGGATGGAAAAAAAGGTTAAGCGAGAACAATCTTGGGAATAGGCGGATTCATTTACTTGTATACGCGTACGGTATACGGTTCCAAAAGTATGTGGAAGGGTTTTGTTTTACGGTAAATGTGACGAAGACTGAGTTGATGTGTTTCAGACAAAGAAAGCGTATAGTAGAATATGAATAGAGGATTGATAACGAGGGGTCAGAGCTGATGCAGGAGTTCTTCAGAGTCGGGTTTTTATTTTCAAGCAGGAGGAGAAACTGACCTGAAAGTAAGAAAAAGTTTGTAATGTGCCAGTCAGTTTGTGGGACAAGTAAAGAGTATAGAAAGAGAAGGTTCGAGCATAACTAGATGATGAGAGCGTGGACGCTTGATGTGATAAAGTAGTCAGTATTGAGTGACTACTATTTGTGTAGTGAAAAATTGAGGTTGAAAAGGCATTAGAATATGGGAATGGTAATTGAGCAACTAAGAAAATCATAGAATTAGAATGAATAACTTAGAAGGGTGATTAAAGAATGAGATAAAAGTAAGGCAAAGAGGGAAATGATGGAAAAGATGGGTGGTGAGAGACTGTAGATATTGGATGAATGAAAATGATAATTTTTGTAGAGTATGAAGGTATGAGCAGGAATCATGGCCACATGTATTGCAAGGACGTACAGGTTAAACAAGAGAAAAAGATACCATAAAACAGAAAATAAGATGAATTTTGGAATCGAATGTGGTTAGAGAGAGTAAGGAAAAGTCAAAAAGTGACTACTCAAAAAAGAGAAAATGGAAGTAGAGTTTCGGCAGAGTAAAACCTTCAGATTGATAGAGGTAAAAGAAAGTAATTTTTGAATATCATGGGTATGAAAGTATGTACATGCATGTGTCTATTGTTTTGGTGATGTAAAGACTTTCAGGCCCATGAAAGACAGGGAATATACTAGCCCTCTTGTACACTTACGATCTTTGGCAGATTCACGTACTCTCCGTGGTCAAAACGACAATACCGAGAGATTAAGGAATAGTTGTCGTGACGCTTGAGAAATTACAGGGAAGAACGATCAACCACACGAAAACCAAAACTGATTGTGCTTGTCGCTATCCAAAGTCAGTCTCCTAACTCTCCAACCCTTAAATTACCTCTCACCGTAATGAACTACTCTGAACAATTAGGTATCCTAGCAATCAGAGGATAGCTTCATTTATTAAACTCGTTTTTGTATATGTTTCATTCTTGTTATAGATAATTAAATGCTTCAAGCAATGCTTTCAAGCACTGATCTTAAGAAGAAGATGTTTTGTGATGACCATTGGTATTTATTTTTCACTTCTTTAAATCCAATTTCTTCCAAGTTGGGAACATTTGATTATATCTGCATACTAAAGAACTGCACAAAAGAGATCTATATCTGTATCCGAAAGGTCGATTTAGTTCTTTTTTCAATCAAGATCCCATTAGTAAAACATGTAAAAATATCAAAGGTAAGATTGATTTTTCCAAGAATAGAGGGTGACACGAATTCCCAGACATACCAGTGATCCAGATGTCAATAAAGCTGATTTCAAGAGGAAAGCGTACGTGCCAAACACTCAATGCATGAATAAATATACAATCAAAATGGAATCCCGGAGATGTTTTCTCATCGAAAGCAGAAAATTAATTGAAAATGAAAACTGAACCAGTTCCAGTGAACTCCATATCGATGTTGACTCATAAGTTGTGAGTAATAGAATTCGCAAGTTTCTCCGTAGAAAGACCGCGTCCTCACAACAATCAATACTACCCCAGCACAGGACATCCTAATTCAGAGAAGCAGCAAGCCATCATACCATATTAGCCCGGTATCCAGAAACTCAAGTCTGTAATCCTGTCTGATGCAAGTTGCCATCAAAATACGACAGCTTTAGCTTTCGCTGATATGTAGTAAGAGGATACAACTCAAACAGAGAACTAGTACGCTTATTTTTTGATCAAATGGCATGTTGCTGAGAGTTTGAAAGCTCTCCTTCGGAGTTTCTGGTGGTCGACGATGCACTTGACAGCAGGCTAGTTTGCAGCTTCCTAAGCACACACTTTCCTGTTGAATAGCATAGCCAAGATGAGAGGGTTCTGAGTATTGCTTTCGGATACGGTACCGATTCGTTAAGTCAAGTTTAGATGCGGATATGACCCTTAGTAGACTATCTAGATAATTGTTTGAAAACCTCGAAATGGTTTTATTCGACTCAGGAAATAAAGGATAGAGGATTGGGGAAGGCTTCAAAGTATCCTGATATCCAATGTAATAAAGCGTCCTCCGCGTGATATCGCGGCGACGTAGCTGCCCCGCTTATTAAAAGGCTCAGGTGGTGCTCTAAGGCCGACTGTGCCAAGGAAGCACACCGATAAATAACCTCAATTCTTGTCCCTTCGACGCGACGGGTTCCTTGGGGCGTAAAAATGCTCTTAAGAACGTCGCCGCCAGTGGATCGAAGCCG
This sequence comes from Neuroterus valhalla, assembly GCA_011762715.2. Lineage (NCBI taxonomy): Eukaryota > Metazoa > Arthropoda > Insecta > Hymenoptera > Cynipidae > Neuroterus > Neuroterus valhalla. Next base: position 14,153 of record WSXT02207970.1, read on the forward strand.
TACGCTCCTTCTATCACAATGGTTCGTCTGCTTCCGGACTATTTGCCAGGGAACGCGGGAGATGCAAGAATGGGGACTTAAAGAGGCTTCTTCCACTATTACACTCAAGAAAAATCTTGTTCTTGTCATCAGATTGGATTTTGACAATTTTTCGATTATTATCACAGGAAGGAATTGAGCGAATTGTACTGGAAAGCGCAGAATAGCGTCGAATGAAAAAAAAGATATTTTCGAAGGAGCTTATAGTAGAAGATAGTACTTATATAAATACCTATTCCAACTTATAATTATGAGAGCAATCGATTTCTCTTATTAGAAGCGTTCTGGAACAGGTCAAAGGCAGCAGTTTCTGACGGAGGTCAGAACGAAGCATGTCTCTTTAGTGCACCAGTGCACAGTGGTTCAATATCTCAAAAAGCTGGTCGAAACCTCAAAATTCGAAGTTTACCGGTTAAGGTAGATTATGTTCATTCATACTTCTTCAGGGGGTGTTGGAGAATTTTTTTGTAAAAAGGCAAGTCACTATATTCAGAACTGTCCTTGTGGTGAGCGGTTAAACTTGACTCTTCGCCGAATGCGCGCTAATCAGTTTGTTTCTCCAGTTTCGAGCGTTAGACGAAAAATGATGTTATTCTGTGAGTTCGTGCTAGCAACAGATAAGGTAACATAAAGGATATTTCTGAAGGTACGTTTATTCGTTGCTTGCTTGCAGATTTGCATTTCGAACAAGTATGTAAATTATATTGGGAATGGAGTTTGCAAGTAAAAAAATTTCTTTTCCATATAATTTAGGATTATACGTGATGAATCCTCTTTTCGCCTGCAAGGGCGCACGCCAGGATTTTTTATTTTGATCGACAAAAAGTATCAATTTGTTTATTCCTTCAAAAAAAGCTGCCCCGAGCTGCCACCATAGAAATGAATGTGCTTTTTCTACAACCGCGTCGGAGTGTTTACCCACGCTAAAGTCCACCAATCCATGATTCTCTACGCACCACATGCCATGCCGAAAAGATACTCATTCAAAATGGGAGTAATTTATTTAGTGACATTAGAATATACCCTTGAGAACGTTTTATATGTGCTGGACCCAATACATAGGGTGTCCAAATGGAATTTCACCATCATTTGTAATAAGAAAATTTATCAGTTGAAGTATTTGATTTTCTCATCAAAAAATATAACGAATAAATAGACAATATAAAAGAACTATAAATATGTAAAAAATGAATATATGTAACAGTAATAAATGTAACGAAAATATTAAAAAGAGAAGCGACTCCAAAATAAAAACATCGGATTTCAGTCGTACATAGTTTATAAACTGGGAAATAAGGCAATAAATTTTTAACTCCGTTATTAACTTGATTCATGATGCGGGTTGACAAATGTCTGCCATTTCGAGCCCACCATCTTCAATTTCGAATTTTAAATATCATTTTTTAAATCAGTGACCCAAAAAACGCGATTTGAGCACCCGAGAAGTCATAAATATAAACTTCTTGAGTTTTGGTCACGAATTTCAGATCTTAAACCACTGTGCGGCGGTAAGAGAAAGGTTTAAGGAAGTAGTAGGGAAAGCAAAGAGGGGGAAATATTTCCAAAAAGAAGAGGGTAATGGGCGGATATTGTCATCGTATAAAGAGGAGGAAAAGAATAGGCAAGGGAATAATGGGTGAACTACACTAATGAATACGGCGTACAAGGTATACGCGATGATATTGTCGAAGAGGTAACGGAATGACGTCGAGGGGAAAGAATATTGCCGGAGACGCGCCTTTCAGATCCACGAAAAACGCGTGCATTCTCGACCCCTTCTCCGCTATTACTTCATCTCCCACGTGCTGCAAAATATAAATATTGACGTCAGAAATCTGCTTCCTTTGACTTTCTTAACTTCTTTATTTGTTTGCCTATCTTATTGCCATTTAAGCCCATCCCTCCTTTACCTCTTGTCCTTTTATTCCTTCCACCTTACTATCGCTGATCTGCAAATAACTATTAGTTATTCGAATTCAGATATAAGTAATATAAAGTAGTATTAGTCGATTTTGTTTAGCCTGTCCATACCAATAGTAGGAGATTGATCATATAACTTTGTCAATTTAGATTTGGAATATTCTCAAAGGTTATATATAATTTTTTGAGACTTAAAATGATCCAAATATTGATTTCCGAGTTTATGAAAACTTTAAGTTAGGAGTAAACAATCTTGGGAAGTTTGAAAGTCAGAACGAAAAATCATTGGGAGCTTGAAATCAGCGGTAGTCCCAAATATAATTCTTCAAATTACTGTTATTGAATTTGGAAGTTGTATAATTTGAATATACTCAATTTCGAATTAATCATATTTTCAATAGAAATCATTTCTACTTGCAATCAACCAACAGAATTTAGTTTGGTATTGTAAGCGTTCACTTAAAATCGTTCACCGTTTCACGTGTGATTTTCCTCTTTCATTTATTATAATTTGCGATCACATGAGCCCGTCTTTTCCCGAAAATAATCATGAATATTGAGGAATATCGGCAATCAATCATACTAGAAAAAAATTCGCATATGAATAAAATTTTCTGGAAGTATTTTGTTCATCTAGTTTCATGAGATTGTAAGCTAAACCATTTCAATAAATGATGTTACCATTGTACCTCATATTGTTTAACGATTGACAATGTTTCGAAATGAAAATTAAGCATATTTCTGGTATAAAGTCTGGTGTACTTGATGTATCAGTTTCAGGTCATAATAAGTCAAAACTCCTTCCAAAATCACAAGACCGTAAACTACATGCAAAAGGAGGTCGTACCCGAGCTTATAAAGAATGTTGAGCATAATTACGTCTCCGGATGACAGTATGAACACAAACTTGAAAATCATAATTTTTCCTATATTTTCGTTAATAACTATCCTCGTGGTCCACGATTTCATTGGTTTCTTCAGTATGATTACTTACATATTATAGAATGAGTCAAACAATTTAGGCATTCACCTGAATTGAATATTATTGGGGTTATTGCGAATGACAAGGATAATATCCATTGAGTTCTCTCATGTGGATTTGTACCTAGAACACTCTTTTATTTTCTTGAAATTTGGTATTTTTGTAAAGCAAATGAGATGGAAGGTCCTGAATGCTCAACGGTAATATAACTTGCGTTTACTGTAAAATATCATGTTTGTAGCTCACGTACTTATGCAATTGGAAGTACAATTGCTCTCAGTGCTTCATCATGGATTTTGTTGTTCTAGGTGAAGCAACTTGCATCCATACATTTGAAAAACTTGTTAAACATTCAGGTGGATGGTGAATATCTGAACTCAGAGCATGAGTTATCATATTTCCGAGGGGCAAATCACTCTCGAATCAGTGTGAACGTTAAAATTTAACGTCCACCTTACTGACGTTATTGACACTAAGTAGAACTTACGCGCCTTATTCGCTTTAACTGAAACCTTCATACTACAAATCGCGTAAACTCAGAGTGTGAATACCGTGATTGCACTATGCAGCGATCTGACTTCTAGCGGAAGCTTCTTATGAGCGCTATTTACACTGACCGCAGTAACCGCGCACAGTGACTCTATTCTCATCCATATACGAGTCCTTATATTCATCATTTCGTATGTCCAAGAAATTATTTGAGTTTGATTTTTTATTAGTAATTTCGTCTCTATTTTCGTGTATTGTTCCTTCCATCAATAACATATCTGTAAACTAACTTGTGAATATATGAAATTTGCTTTCTGGAACGAGGACGAATAATTCTGACTTCCAGCTCGATGGAATAATTATAATTATAATTTTAAATCAATATTTTCGATGGTTCATCAATCCAGCACCTCCAGAACCGAATTTCAAAATTCTTCATAGTTTAGAATTTT
>WSXT02207981.1:0-18033 GCA_011762715.2 Neuroterus valhalla
AATTGTTTGGGTTTGATTTTGATACTTGTCCATGATAATGATAAAGAGACCCGCACGTTAAAGATCCTGTTCCGATCCAGGTGGGTCCACCGTCCCAGGAGTGATAACCTCCATACCTCCCTAGGTGGAAAGAGTCCGAGAGCTAGTTGGCAGCATCAGCTGACGCCTGCTACCTAACCTGCACGAATTCATAATTTAGAATCTGGTAGTTTTCACCCAGTCCGTACTGAACGCTGTAAAATGCAGTGTTTTAAAAATATAAACATCACATAAATTATTCCAGATATCATCGGTAGAATCCGTGTTTATGCAAAAAAAGTTCTTTAGCATAAAGTACTAGTGCAAAATGAGATTTATTAACATTATTCCTACTCGCATTTATGATAACTTATGTATTTTGTGCCTCATGAATTCTTTCACAACATTTGTCGGAAATATATCATGTAACATCTTTTTTTATTTACAAAAAACGCCTACATTCAAATCCTCAAAATTTTGTTTTTTTTAGTAAAACGAGAAACTGATTACACCATCTTGAAGAGCAACTCTTCAGCTGTCTAACGGTCATCAACAAAATGTCGATATTCTATTTGTTTATGAAGATATGAACAATTGAAAAAAAATGTTCTCCGTATTTCTGAGGAAATTCATGATTGATTAAAAAAAAATGTTGTGATTGATCAATTACAGACTGACCTGCAGTCGATGAAAGTTGTCGGGTTAGGCTAACCCATGTCCGTACGGATCGGGACTTTTTATAGTCCGTACACTGAGGGTTAACCCGTTTCCTTTTTCGTATCTTCTTCCGTTTTGATTATATCCTTGCTTTTTTTATTTGTATATTTGCTTTCCTCTTTTAATGCAGTAAATTCAGTTAACTACTATAATTATTCCCAAAGTGATCAATTATTATTTACATTCTTAATTTCTGATTTTCTTACATTTTAATTCCATGTTTTTCTTTTGAACTATATTGTGTTATAATACACATTGCAAAAGATATTTACATTTGGCAGAATCTTAAAAACTTGCTTCTTACGTGTCCGCAAAATCTTAATTTTGTAAAGATTTATGAGCTAATGAATATAACCCTCATATTGTCAAACAATAACAGAAATTTTTCAAATGCTGTATTTGAGACCAAATATATGTATTCGTGTATTGTACATGCTTTCTAAATTAATGGAGGACTTTTAATACATGTAATGATTCGGAGAAAATATAAAGATTCCTGAAAATAAAAACATGGTGGCGGTTTTCCAGAAAATTGTAGATTAGATTTCATCCAGAAGTAGAACTATACCATTTTTTGGAAGATTATCGACAACATGCACCACATTTTCTATGAATTTTTCCTTCTGCAGATAATTATGATTTTTGATTTCTTGAAAGAAAATAATCATGTGGAAAAGCACAGTCCTCAGAAATGAAAATCATAAAAATAGTCTTGCACACTTTCTTGATATTTGCGTCATGTGAACTTTGAAATTAACGTACTGGATTATAACACGCTGTGTTTCCTTGAACTGCGAAGAAATGGGTATTGTTGATTTTCTTTTAATGTCCACTGAGAATATGTGATACAAAATTATATTTTTCATTTATTTCCATCAATTCAAAATGTATATCAAACTTTATATACAAACATTTGAAAAAAATTACCGTTTACCAAAGTTTATAAAAAATATAATCTTGGGTCAAATCTACGCAGTGTAATTATACATATAGACATAAATATGATTATTTCGACGGTGCGAGCCAAGGTATCGTGTGCGCACGATTCATTGGGTTTTTCGGGCCAATATAAGGCAATTACCCAAAAAATAAGGAAGAGTTCTTTATTCTTTCGAGAACAGTTCCAAAAAAGTTGCAAAATTTCGATTCCAAATTTTTTTACTTCAAGCGGAAAATTTATTTATAGCGAAAAAAATCCTGTATAATCAACATCTGTTTTCAGCATCATTCAGACTGTCAAATAGGAATTGGTTTTTTCTCACAATGCATATTGTCCCTGCCTAGAACATCAGTAAAAAATACGAACGAAAATACGATTAAGTTCGAGCTCATTACTCTCATCTCATGATTCGCTCCTGAAATTGTTTATTCTTGGATAATAAATTACACATTGCGAAATGATAAAATTCTTTATTATACCAAACCTTGGAAACTTTCTCGGCATGTGAAAATAAACACTATATAAGGCAATTATAGCAACACCTGTTATCATTCTCTAAGTATTCAGCTTCTTGCCAAACATCTTTATTTCCCAAGTTTTTATAGGAAGAATTCTGTTTCGAAAAATATTGTCTTAGAACTCAGCTATCAAGATGACAAAAAAAGTGGTATTCGTTTTCTTACTAAGTGAGTAATCATCCATGTAAAAAAACATAATTGCAGTAAACAGTTTCTATTCAAGAATTATTGTACCTATGGAAATTCTTGAATTTAAGATTTTTTCATAACATATCTCATTTACTCATTCAAGCAACATGCCAGTAGGTATAAATTTCATATTTATTATGTTATGTTTATTATGTTTAATATGTTTAATTTTTATGTTCCAAGTCATCGCAGTATTATTCTCTGCCACCTATGTGAACGCGGTAAGTTCTTTGTTTTTTTTGTTTACATAATCTTGGAGAAATTCCTACATTTTTATGCAATAAAAATATTAAAACAATAAAAACTTCGATAAATCGTACTCCCTTTAATTGAAATAATAATTGTTGCAGAGTGTTGTGGGCTGGGTGAAGTGTAAACTCAGATGCCATGTAAGTGGAAAAAAATTACACATTCTCTTTTATATTGGAAAACAATAGTTCTTCTTCATAATTGTGAATGAAAAAAAGAATATTATTTCAGAAACCTGATGTTACTGTTAGCCCATTATGTGGAATGTACAGAGGTAAAGTCCAGACGCTTGCTCGATCGTTATACAAGTGCTACAAAGATAACTGTAAATCAGGTCAGTTGCTCAGGAGCAGTTCTTATTATTCTTTGACGATCAATTAGGTTGATATCTAAAAATACCGCTTTCAATATGAGTTTATTATCAAAAGCTTCAAATTCGAAGTTCATAAACTTTGAGCACGTTCGAAGTAAAACTATCTAAGTTCAAAAGAATTAATGTTAAATAGTTCAAATTGGAAAATTTATTTACATTTAGAAGACACATCGTTTGTTTACATAAATCAGCTCCTGGAAATACATGATTATTCACATTATTCTAACAGACAAAAATTAACGTTTCAGCTGTAAGATTCGTGCATAAGGGATCATGCAATCTCAGAGCTGGAACAAGAGTGTGAAATTCTGCATAAAATGTGCTTCCCCAAATCGGAGAATGAAAAGTATGTTTACATAAATGTAATTCACATAATAAAATGCAGGAGTGTGATGATCCCAAATGTTTTACTATTTACCTTGCTTATATTTTACGTTACTCGCACAGTTAGTAGAGCAAAACGTATAGTTTCGAATAAAGGGAATGGTGTTGAAATCGCCTTAAAATATAACAAGATGTGCACTGTTGTTTTTGACGAAATATCAATTGTTGTTTCTCATCAGTGCGTACATAAAAGAGATTATTTCTAACTTGAGCAAATGAAGGTGAAGTAGATACGGTTTGAAAAGATTTGTTCTTTTCCTATTCCGGAAGAGCTACTTATAAAAACGAAATGCTGGTCGAGATGACTTGGCGTACTATTTGGCCTACATGTAGCGTTGTTATTGTTTAAATAATTTTACCAATGCAACACGATCTCGTTCTAGTGTTCGACTTATTCAGAATTATCTAAATTCATGAAATTAGTTGGTCGAGAATTCGGAAAAAAAATTTTAACACATGCTGAGATGGTTTTTGTGAAAAATGTCTCCTAGTAATTTTTGAACACATTTCGGAAATCTTCCTTTTAAAATTGTTAAACTTAGCGGAATTATATTATGAATGATGTATAATTAAAAAGGCTTATTGCCTAATCTCTGTTTCAAAGATTCAGCACTATCGGTGGTTCCTTTCCAACGGTATCATCTTTTGTTCAGATCACGAATGGATCTCGTTGGTTCAGTTGAAATTTTCCTTCCTGGGCGCAACATCTTCCTTAACGAAAAAGATGACTTCCAGAAGGCATCCCTAATTAACGATGTTTCAATAATAAACTCATTAACTAAAACAAAAATAAAATTGTCATTTAAATTGTTTATCATTCTCCTTAGATCCTCGTGATCCTAATGAATGTGAAAAGAATCCTGCACATATCAAGATTTCACAGTGATTTGTTTTAGTGTTATTACCGACTTCAACCAAAAGGATGAGGTTCTGTGTTCGACCTGAATGTTCTTTTTTTTATGTATTTTCACGCATATCTCTGGAATGGCTAAACTGATTTTATTGTGGTTGGTCCCATTCAATTTTCGAGTCATTTGCAATTGTTTATAAGAAAATATTCAAACAAATTGAAGGGCCGGGTGCAAGAATCGGTCGCACGCTCGAGTCCGAGCGGTGACGTTGGGAGTCGAAATCAGAAGTCCGAATTTGGGAAAATGAAAAATACTGCTCGATAGCTTTTAAAAAATGAATGCATGTACCCGTTTAAACTTTTTTCGTAAACAATAGAGTTTCCGTTATAAAACAAATAGAAACTGATGATTTTTTAACGCTTGGCATAATCTTAAGTACATTGTTTAACTTTTTAGAAAGTTCAAAAATTGTACAGTATTGCACATGTAATGAATTAGTCCATTTCAAAATTCGTTTTTCAGTGATCAGGTAACTTAGGAAACTTATGAACGAATGTACAGACAAGCCAGTTTTAAAACCTGAGGATTTCAAGTATGCTACCCAGAAAGAAATGTGCAGGGAGGATAGTTTAAAAATTGTTCGATTGCAGATGTGATAAATTTTTCCATTACTTCTGAAATGGTAGAATCGGGGAGATTTGATAACTTTGGAAATATATAAATATACATATATTGGCAGAGAATTCGGTTGGAAGTTTTGCTATTTCGAAATTGGTAGATTTATAAATATTACCTGCATTTTCATATTTATAAATAATTTCAAACTTGTTTATCTCCAGAATTGTTGCGTTTGGACATGGTATCTGCCAGAATTATTTAAATATCTTTCCCGGTAATTATAATTCACGCTTTTATTTCGAACTTTGGTGGGGTCTGGATATGTGGATAAGTAAGAGCCCCGATAAGTGACGTTAGCAGCGCTGACGCCGCTGACTGGCGTGGTGTGCTCTTTTGGCGTACAACTATATTCTTACTGACCTCGCACATGAGGCCTGTCAGTTTCTGCATTCCGAAATATTCACATTTACGATGAAAATATTTATTTCCTCAGCCCAAGGGTAAGCCATTCGAAATTTTTCCATTCTGAGGATCCCGAAAGATCCCGGGTAATTGATCTGTCACTAGATGGAAAGAGTAGGAAAGTGCCTCTCCTGGTTTAGGAGTAAGAATGAAATGAGCAATTTTCCATGAGCCTTCTTTGAGTGTCTATTCCTAATTATTTCCATAATTTCTCCGGGCAAGGTAAGTACAATGTCTGTAGGATTAAAAGCGTTAAATCTACAGTTCTATATTTCCTATATACTAATTTTTCGGTAAATACACTACTCAGGTCTTAAGTGAGGTGATGGAGTTTCTCGTAGTGTTCCACAAGAACATAAGCTTTGTCAATAGCTTTGAATGCTAGTCAGTTTTCCCACGCAGTCGGCTAATTGGCGGAAGGAAAGGCTTGGAATAGGAGCGAGCTATTTTCAAGAGGCTATTATCTTTGACTGTTACTTTTTCTGTTCTACCGCTCTATTCGCTGTTGCTAAGTTGTTTTATCCCTCTTGACATAATGTTAGATATGTTATTTTTAACTTTTCTATAGATTATATTCCAAGTAGTTTGGAAAAACTTTCGGAATATATTGTTTTCTGTGATCAATTAACGTATTTCTGGTGGAATAGGGTTCGCTTGGTAAATGAATGTTGCTTTAGGTATTGAGACTTTTATGGATTTAGTTTCAAGTTTAGAGTTTATTTTAATACTATTGCTTAACCTGCCTCTGGCATATCCCAAAGTACCTTCAAATATCGTGAAGTATTTTATTACGATTTTCATTAATTTTACATATCATGTATGATGTATTTATATTCCTAAAGAATATTATTAAAATTTTTTTTTAATATTAAGCAAGGACCAAAACTACGAATATTGAGAAAATTGTTCATGAAATTTACTGTTTCCGAAAAAATCGTGATTAATTAATGATAGAGGAACTATTCCTTTGGCTGCTTCAACTAAAAATATTTTTGCATCCTCTCGAATCTTCCGTGCCATTTCGGGTTCCAGTAATTCTAATAATGCTTCGCATTCAGTCCCCACCTAGATTTTTTATATATCCACGTGATTCCCAGAATCTGCTAATTTCAAGTTTAGGTTCAGGCCAGGATTTCCTTTCAAGCATTTCTTGGAAGTTAAATTCATTAAATTCATTAAATATTTTCAGGACATTTTCCAGAAACAGAAGCGCGGCATGAAATTCGAAGCTATGCAATTGACTTCTTTGTTTTGCAATTTTCTTGTTTTTTGGCTTACTAAGATTTTCCGTATACAGGAAGTCAACAAAGAAAAGTTTAAAGTTGAAACTCCAATTTCGTAAGGGATGAAAATATTTATATATCCCGAAAATCTCATAGTTTGTTAAATAATTATGAAAAATCGAAATTTTTAGATTCCTCAGAATGCAAAACTTACGTATGAAAAGGTGTTAAAATGAAAGATTTCTTTCATATAATGTTTCTAATTGATGAGACCTAATTTTTTAATATCTCGATCAATCTGTACTGACCAAATAATAAATGAATAAAATTAAACCATTTTATAAAAAAATTACCTTACAGAAATTTCTGAATGTGTTTTAGGATCTAGTTCTTTCGAATATTACAGCAAAAATTCATATTCATCTCGCATTTATACAACATCGATCCAATAATTTTATATGATTGCACTGCACTTACCAAAAACTTTTCCCGGTCGATTTGGTGATTTGATGTCAGTACGTGATTTTTTACTCGCGATAAATCACTGGCATTGCAATAATCATCACAACATATGCAATACAATTTGGAAACATTGACACAACCCATAATCAAAGATTCAATACCTTCTTTGTTACATCACTCAGGATTAAACCTGAAAAATTTGAAGAAAATTCAGAATGTGTTTCGTCTTGCACCGGATGACGACTAAATTATTTTCGGATATTCTACTGAAATTTCTTATTAGAATCCTAGAAACCAGATAATAGAATAACAAACCATTTTTGGCGCAAAAATAGAAAAATGCGCCAGAATTTTTACCGAAAAATATCAATTGTCCGACCCACGATAAGTCGATGAGAAAATAAAGTGACGAAAACGTCTGCATCTCATCCAAAAACTGTCTAAAAACTGAAAATTTTGTCCAAGGTTTTTTATACTCTAATTTCACTCTCGTTTTTTAATAATAAAGATAAAGCGAGCCGAACCAAGAAAACACCTTTCAGGAACTCTTTGATAAGCACCATTTTCTATACGGTTTTATTAATACCTACTCTTCTAATCTGAATCTGTTGAGTTCAGCAGATTATCTGCTGTATTCTACTTGGTTCTTTTTTCACATTAAAATAATAAATGAATAATAAATGCTTAAAAGCAAAACATTTGAAACAATTTGGACAAATCGCACCCATGTGCTGAAAATGTTCAAGTTTCCGGCCGGCTGAAAATCATCGTAAAATCGCAATAAGCCTTTATTTTCCCGCAACCCTGGAAAACACGCTTTCATGCTTCAAATTAGTGATTTTTCAGAGTCAAAAACTGCATAAAATATATGACTTCCAAGAGAGTCGAAGTGGATCAACCTATCTGCAGTTTTCCCGTTGAAGCTTTTCGTCGTTTAGCTAATACCCTAATTACGAGACTCGCGCTTTTTACTCAATAACAGTATTTCAATAATTTTAACTTGTCCACTTTAGTGGTTCAAAGGGCCTGAAAAGCTAGCCGAAAATCAAAAGTTGAACTCTGGATTTCGTGAGTTATTTTCATTCACTCTAGTGAAGGTGGCACCCCTTCAAAATGTCTCCAATGGGAAGAGGGACATGCCATGCCATTCTTGTTTTATGAACACGCAAAATTAACTTTGCTCGAGCGTTCGACGTTACGCTGTCACGGCTCGTAAAAGTCGCCTCAAGAAAAGTGCCTGTTATTTTCTATGCGAGTGTTAATCTGTAAATACAAGGTATGGAGGATATTCCTGGAGGTATGTTTCATCAATTTTCGAAATCCGTGGAGACATCTTCCACCTTCTTCCACCATTTCTTGGGTATTCGTTATTTTTTTAATTTCTTTTCGTGTAGAGCACAGTGGTCCAAACCCCCCAAAAAGCTGGCCAAAGATCAGAATCCCGATAATTCACTTCGTCCAAGTACCCATATAAGGTTTTTGGAGTCGCTGTTTTCGAAATGAAGTAAAAAATCCAAAATCCACAATGACAGGGCCAAAACGGCGGACATTCTTTTAAAATTTGCTATGCACTTACTTGCAAATGAGTATCAAGGGGTTTTTGAGGTCGCTGATTTCAAACATAAAGTCAAAAATAAAAAATTCAAAATGGCGGACCTCAGTAGCTGATAGTTTTCTAAAAAACATCAATTTTGGATTTTTGACTTCATTTTCGAAATCAGAGACCTCGAAAACCTAGGGATCAAGGACTTTATATGGAAAGTTTGAGGTAAGGATGTTTAGGAGGAAAAATCAGTAGAAGTTTTCAAGACTGAAAATTTTGATATCCTGTCTATTTGTTGTGTCTTTTGTGTTGTACCTTTTAGGTGAGTTAACTTCTTAGTTTTCATTCCTCATCGCTAGGAAACGACCTCGACCTGTCTATTTGGAGAATAAAACAGTGTACAGAAGCATTTTCAAATTAGAAAATCCCTTAGGAAGCTATCGCGTCATCAGACTACAGACAGCCGTCATCATAATTAAAACCATTTTTTTCACACAGGAAGCTTTGAACCGTCGGAGTTGAGTGATCCAATTGTTTATTTTAGCTGAATTCGAAGGCAGGAAGCAGAAAGCGTGTCGAGAGCAACTAGTTGGTCGGAGCTGATAGTGTTCTCGTTGAGTCGATTCTTGAAGAGTGACACGTGGATGCGTACTGGATGCCTTGTGAGGGCCAAGTTTTTTTCTCTTCTTCTCCTTTTTTTAAAGATGCCAAGGAGAAAATAATTTAAGAAGACACCGAGGAAAAAATTAGTACTGTCGGATTCGCTTGGCGCACCTACCAGCTAGAACGCATTCTCGACTGGTTACCAACCTAACAGGTTATGATACAAGTTGAAGAGAAAAGAAGGTACAACAGAATCGGTGATCCAAGGCAATTATACTGCAAGGACACTCGCGCCTAAAGCGAAACACGGAAGAAAGAAAGATGAATGACTTGAAAGTCGGAAGTTTCACTCGCGGGATTTGCGAGTGAGTTAAAGCAGGGATTTCGAAAATAAGCCACTGAGAATCAAAATTTTGAAGTACATGTAAAAGTTAGTGCTTGTCGCTCATGTACGTCCAGGTGTTGGATGCTTGACGGAAGCAGCTAAGGCAGAAAGGAAGTAGCGGAAAATATGCTATAGTTACGAATTCTACAGTGGATCTGCGTTGGGAGAGGATTGAGTCTGGTTACGGACCTGTGATAGATAGGACGAGCAGAGACTGTGTCAGCGAAGGATCGTTGGGGGGAAGCGTGTTCAGAGGCGCTACGAGGTTTAGGAAGAGGAGGAGGGGGTTTGGGTCTAAAAAGTTGGCGAGTTGGTTCCGACTCAATGCCAGGTTTTTGAAGATCTTGAGGATATCCTTGTTGGTGGTTCAGTGACTGCCTTTACAATTGAGACAGGAGGCGGTGGCATGGCTACAGCCGCAGAAGGTGCAAGCCTAAGAGGCATGGTAGTAATTTGCAGTCTCAAAGTATTCAAGACAACGACGGCACTGAAGAATTATGTTAGATTTTCGGTTGGCTTCAACTTGAACGCTGATGCCAACTAGAAGTTTGATGTCAAATATGGACTTGGCAGCAGGAGCGGGATGGGTCCAGATGGTCGTCAACTAGGGGCCAAATTTAGTCTCCTTCTTTCATGCGATGAAGTCGCTTGACCGACGGAATTTTAGTTTGAACTTCTTCAAGGAATAAATCTTCAGAAATAAATTCGTTGTCGCCGATGATGATTCGTTGTCTTCGATGAGGTCTTTGTCTCGTTGAAGTTGGTTGGTGGTGTAGCAGATTTGTGCTTTTCGAGTTTGAAAGTCATGGCACAAAAACTATCAACTGTTTGGGGATAGACTACATAGGATAGACTATATATTGGATAAGCTTGAAAAAATAAAATCATCATCAGAAAGTGAAAACGTGGACAATTTTTTGGAACCAGCAATGCGTTTTAATTTGAAACGTTTAGATTTCAGCGTTTTGAATTCAGAAGAGTGTTAGAGTAAAAAGTCAAGATCTGGCTTGGATGGAATAGTATCCATGGCTTCTGAGCCATTGATTGGATTGGGTGCGATAGAGAATGAATGCGCGAATCCAAACGAATCATAAGAGTAGGACATATTATAACGAGGAAGCTTGAAACTTCTACTGTAATTACATCAAATTTCGCCTTCTTTGACAGTGTAGTCTTCTCACTGCTGAATGTGTGCACAAGAAATAAGCCGCCTCGTGCTTCGCGCTCTTCTACGCCCTGTTCTTGCAAACTCACGCTCTGCCGTGAACTCACTCTACTTTCTGAGGTAAGAAGGAGACAAGGAACCTAAAGCCACAAATTTTATAGACAAACCGATTATGTTCTACGTTTCTATAAATTTCTGTCTCAATTTTTCACGTTTCTCGTAATTTTTATTAACTGTGTCTATCACAGTTACCAGAAACTTACTTATGACAAAGATTAGGTAAGTTTTCTATTAGCAAGGCATAATACCTGATATCATGAATGACGTAAATGTTACAATATATTTTGGGCTCAAATACAACAAATTTTCGAAAAAGTGTAAGGGATTGCCGATTTCGTGGCAAGTGTCTTTCACCGAATTGCCTCTCTGCAGCATCTCTCACCCTCGGAAGCGATAAAAGTGCGGCAAGTCTTCAGCATAAAACGATGAACTATTTTGAGGTTATGTGACCTACATTATTTCCATATGACCAGCCTCTTGCTCATTAACTTTGAAGGAAGACTTTAAATTCTCAGTTGGGGGAGATGCCGCACTCTTGCCACTTCCAAGGTTGAGAGATGCCGCAGGGAGACTTCCAGTTCGGGAGACATGCCACAAAATTACCAACCTTCTCAGCAGAGAGGGCGCGGGAGAGACTTGCCGCAAGAGTGACATGCGCAAAAGAGATTTGCCACATGTGACTCGATATGAACCCAATTTGCTCTATATCGGTAAAAAATTGAGTTCCGAGCTGCAATGGGGCCAAGGCTTTTTGTTTTCATCTCGTCCTCTGCATTATAAAACTAATCTGTTTCTAAACAATGAATGAGGCATTTCGAAATCTTAAAATTTTCTTTATTCAGACGCACCTCCACACCTTATTTGACATGTGTACGCAAATGATATATATGGCACAAGGAACAACGACTTTTATCATTCTCCAAGTATCAAGTTCCTTTCCGTACATCGTTATTTCACAGAATTTCTAGAAAAAAATCTGGATTGAAAAAAGATTGTGTTAGTATTTAGTTTTCAGGATGAATGCAAAAAAGGGTTTCACTTTCTTGTTATTAAGTAAGTTATCATTTGTATGAAAATATACGTACTTGCTGTGAAAAGTTTTTTGAAGGAAATTCATACATTCTGGAATCATGCAGACATATTTTTATTTCATAAACTGAAGTTTTAAAACAAAAAAATTATTACAAATTTAGAATCAATATATTTAAGGCTGGGTTCTTGCTGACATTTTAAAGACCTACAGTAAATCTATCAGAGTTCTGCCTTTTTTCCATCAAGCTGATACCTCTACAAAAGAAATACTGAATTTTTGTTTTGTCAGAATTTCGTGCTTTTTCGGACCTTCGAATGCACCGAATATTTTTCTAAAACACCATACCTATGTATGAAAAAAACCTCATGTAAAAAGTAAAAGTTGGACACGATGTTAATAACCTCTTAAGCGTCTTCCGAGCTTCGGAGGAACCAAAAAAAGAAGAAATAACTCCTGAGTTTCTAATAGCTTTCAATTGCAGCTTACACACATAATAATCATAAAAGGGTCATGGGACCACAGTTCCAGTACTTTCAGTGATTTTCTTACCAGCGAAATTAAGAAACAATTGTTTTAAAAATTGAGCAGACATAAGAACTTTTTTGCATTTTTGTAACATTTTGGTGATCTTCAAGTTATTATTCATCTCTCTGCTACCAGAGTTGAAGTCAGCTGATATTGAAAAAACAGAGACTTTATCTCGTCTGTAAAACGCATCTAAAACAAACTTTGCACGACGGTACACGTACACGCAACCAAGTTGTTCTGTATTTTTTCAACGACCAATTGCACGCAACTGTTGCAATTGAAATTTCGTATCGTTTCAGTCTTTTCCATCGAACTCTAGCGGCTGCTATACATATAGTGGAGCGCTTTTCGGAACATTAGGGTGATTTTTCGATATTTTTCCTTATTGGAACGAAGTTCTTCATACGAGGGTAGAGAGATTTCGTGGGCAGGGAATACTGTCGTATACACAGGTCCGGGGGCTCTCGTGGTGGGGAATTTTCCCTTATTGAAGCTTCCGGTTC
The DNA here is from genome assembly GCA_011762715.2 of Neuroterus valhalla. Lineage (NCBI taxonomy): Eukaryota > Metazoa > Arthropoda > Insecta > Hymenoptera > Cynipidae > Neuroterus > Neuroterus valhalla. The sequence continues at coordinate 12,825 of WSXT02207981.1, forward strand.
ATTCAGAAAATCGCCACTTCCAAGGGTGTCGTAATAGTAGAGTGCTGAAAGTGGCGGTTCAATTTAAAATTTAAATCTCGAAAAATTAATTTGTTTCAGATATAATTGGTATTTGGAAAAATATGGATGAATTTTTGAAAACAATAAAACCAAAATAAAGCTGGAAATTATATCATTCACGATTATTCTCATGAAACTAATTTTTAAAAATATCGAAATGCAACAAGTTGCGTTGGAAAATATCTCTACTTATGAAAGAAAATTCACTACAGATAAAGATTGTCCATAAAAATTGAGTTAACTAATAAATCATTTCCGGTGAGCAGAATCACAAATCAATTGCTTCAAAACACTTTTTGAAACACATTTTCTCTGACGATATCTTCCTCCGGGAAATGATGTTCACAAAACCGTGCCTCCGAACGAAAAAAGTTCACGCCGGGTAGACACGATTCCCATTCTTTTCTTACGGAAATATCACTCGGCACTTTGAAAGTTGATCTTTTGCCTTCGAATCTTAATTTATTTGTCTCACAATTTTTTTTATCAATGTGTGAATTTTGCTGAAACTTCGTCTTTAGACATCTTTAGTGAACTTGGGTTACACCGCTGGTTAGACGACCCTGTTCTGTTTTGATTTTTAAATCCTGAAGCTCTCGTCATATGCGTCACTACACTCAGTGGCCCGTTTGCGAAACTTTTTGGCTTACGTTAGGGAACATCCCCCACCACGAGAGCTCCCGGACCTGCGTATACGACCGTGGTAGGGGCAATTTTCATAAGGGTATTTTGGTACCGTTACGCTGTACAGTTATAATTTACCGTTAAACTGACAGCGTTATTTACTTTAGAATCTGATACCGGTTGAAATTTGTACGATTGTCTAGAGACAGATATATGACACCCGTTGGAATTTTTACGAGCATCTTTTACGACCTATAGATTGTACGAAAATGCGATTTCTTGAATTTCGCGAAATTTTCAAACAATTTTTCTAACATTTGATACTTTATTTTTTATAGCTTTATAACAAAGTTTCAATCGAGAAATCGGGCTACTTTCGCGATTTCAGCTACTTCATTATTGTTTCGTAATATAAGTGAAAATAGACCGATTTTTGCGATTCAGGTTTGGTTGTACTGATAATTATGAAGGATTCTTGAATGTACATAAGCTGGTGGAAAATTGTGCAAATATTGCCTTGTAAATGTGCCATGAAAGAGATGCGTCATCGATCCTGACATAATCTCACAGACTAGCATTGACATAATAAACTGGTTCAAATTTCAACGACCCCAGCTCACTACTTATGTATTTGAAGAGATATATGACACCTGTTTAATCTTTTTAGAGCATGGTTTGCGACACGTAGAATCTACGAGAATGCAACTTATTGCATTTCAAAGAATTTTCAAAAAATTGTCACTCATTTGATATCTTTTTGTTATTAGCTTTACAAAAAAGTTTGAATCGCAAAAATACTATAAGGTAAAATGGTCCGATATTTGTGATTCAAGTTTTATTGTACTAATAATTATGAAGGATTTTTGAATGTTCATAAGCTGATGGAAAATTGTGCGAAAATTGCCCTGTAAATGTGACATGAAAGAGAAGCGTCAATTATCCTAATCTCGATCTCCTTGGGGTCTAGTACATTATATTATTCAAGTTTGAATTCCCATTAGGAGGTTAGTTTTCTTATATGTATGTATCTTATCAAATATTTAAAATATTTAATAGGTGCATTTGAAAGTTCATAAAAACCCAAATTTTCGGCGAACTTTGTCCCCTCAAAGTTTAAATTTTGAAGAATATTATTGATTCATATTAGAACAAGCTTGGTATATTCTAGAGACCAAAAAATCTAAAAATTTCGATATAAAAAAAGTTCGGCATTTTGTTTGTAGAGGTTCCAGCTTGATGGACCGCAATTTATATTATTTCCCATCTTGCAATGTAATTTAGAACAGCGCGTTAGTTTCTATATTCTTAATCTTGCTCAGTGTATTTAGGCTCGAGGCTAATTTGCAAATATATATCGTTTAATAATGACAAACTTGATTTTTCATGTTCAAAGTCATCGGTACTTTATTCTCAGCCAAGTTCGTCGATTCGGTAAGTTTTACTCCACTCCTTATGGTTATTTGAAGCTCTTTCATTACATATTGAACAATACATCGCTTTATTTACCATTTAGCATATAACCATTCCTCCCTAGTCTCTAAACTCAAAAAATTACATCGGAGCAAAGTTTAAATGCTGAAATTTGACGGATTGTTTCAAAATATGAAACCAGTGAACGGCTTCTGTTTTCTCATTCAAAAAAGAAAAAAACTACTAGTTCAAGAATAATAAAGTATTCAAAGTTTGAACAGGAAACATGTTCCCTTAGATTAACATATGTACACACAGTTTGGGAGAAATTGAATATGTCAAGACATCTATTTATCTAGCCAGAATTGGGAAAACGTCCTGATAGCATGTTGAATCGATTTAGGCTTGAAAAATTTTTTGTTTCATGTATTGAATTTTTCATTGAAATTGTGTATGTGATTTAATCTCGAAAAAAATGTCTTTCAAAATTCGTTTAGCAATTCTAGATCAAGCTAAAATTTTTTCTTGTTTCTATGTATTTGTTATTGCTTTTTAGTGAAAACTCCACATGTGATCAATCTTTCTCAATTTCCTTAATGAATTGTAGATTTTTTTTTGAATTCGGTAAAACTTTTAATTCTCGAATCAGAGAATAGAAGAAAAGAAATTGAACGATGCAAAAAGTTTATTTTCACTAATTTTGAATGCCAGCACTTCAATTTTTTCCTATAAAGTCAAACAAATGGAATAAAATACAACATTTTACCTCGTTCTACAGTACATTCATTCACAAGTTTTCATCTGCATAATTCAACAGAAATTTAAATTATATAGCTATCATGTGTCGAAAAATAAAAATCCTTATAAAATGGTACATTGTGACATCTGTGTGCTAGGTGGTTATTTAGCAAATAAGACGTTTCTTACACGAAAAAAGTGAGTGACGAAAGTCTTATCCGCTAAAAAACACCTCTCACACAGATATCGAACAGTATTTTATACCATGAAAGCTGACAAAAAAATGTCAAGGTAAGATTTTGAGGTAAGGGTGGTATGGAGTACTTCCACTAATTGAAATATTATATTTTTCAGTCTGGTTGGGCCAAGTTCAAATGTTTTACTACATGCCGTGTAAGTTGATAGGTCTTTATCGTATCGCAAAGGAGCCTCTCCGGGTTGTAACTAACAGAATATTATATTTTCAGGATTCGTGCGTTAAACCAGTTTGTACATTTAGACATGGTGAATTCCAAACTATGGCTAAATCGAAATTTGATTGCCTCAATCGTATCTGCCAAGATGGTAAGTCGTGTAGACAGATGTTTTCATATTTTCTGAAGACAATTCCTTCACATATCTAATGATAATGACGCTTTAGCAAGTGATTCACTCTGAAACACCTGATTGTTCAAATTAGAATCATTCAAGGCAAGATACGTTAGTCTGCAATATTCATTTTCATTCAGATCAGAACATTTATACTATTCGTCAAGATGTATCAGCTCTTAAAACCGATATACATCTTTAGAATTATAATAAATATTGATAATTCTTCCAGGTGGAAAATACCTATTTCCTGGAATGTGTGTGGAGGTGCCGAAAACAAGTGTTTCGCAAAAGCCGTTCAAGGATACTGTATGTACAAATGTACATTGTTAGCTACATGACGTAAATGCCAGGTGGTTCAAAATAAAGGAACATATTTCAATTCACTGCGATGGGATATATTGTTTTTGCTTCTCCAAATCGTGAATTATGTCATCCAAAGACAATTTTTCTGTTTATGACGGAAATGCATGTATAAAACCTAATCCACATAAGAAAACACTCATGTGTAGTTGTTTTAAATGTGTCACAGTTTTCCTTGCTTTTAACTCTCATTCAAATGATTGTCATATTATTTGAGTTTTCTTAGTTTGTCGCTTCCCTGAAAAGGCGTAAAAAAGGATATTTAACGTTCGAACTGTGCACACCATGCACGTTCAAACTGTGCAAATGCAAACTGTGCACGTGCAAAGCACACAGTTTGTGCATGTACAGTTGGCCATCTTTTGAAGTACTGTAGACATACAACTCGAAACCTCACAATGTTTAACGGCACAAGTACGAATGCAAAGATAGTATTTTGCCAACTTTTTACGTGTCCAGTTTGCATTTTGACAACTGTGCCTGCCTGAATTTTAACGTTCACAGATGACCATTTGTGAAGATAAATAATTGTGCACAGCTATTCAAAAATGCTCCTAAGGTACAGATGTGCATGCACATGGGCACTAATGTACACATTCATTTATATCTGTTCAATTTATGCTTCAATTTTCAAAAAACAAAAAATCAATAAAGAGTACCTAATAAAGAGAATTATAAATCAATCTGAATCAAACTTGCAAAATCATCATCTTTTCATCTAGTTAGGCATCTCAAAAATATAATCCCCGTTCCGCTTTTCAATACCAAATCGACCCTTCCTTCATCGTATAGTTATTAGAGGCTACGTAAGTAGCTCTGGTGGTGCCAACTAGCGGCCTGCTACCTAATAAGAAGGGTATAACGCGATGGCCGCAAGCATTTTGGCATTTTAAACTTGCGATGCAAGACCTATTGGCCGCCAAGCATACATTTCCAAATGGCTGCCCACAGGGATCTGTATGAGTACCTGTATAGCATAGTAGTAGTAGTGCTGTCACTATGGAGAGACAGACCCCCACCTCTCCCCGCATGCACCTCGCCCTAAACTCTGGAACCAGGTCCCCCAATCCCTACGGGGTGGGGCGAGCTGGCACCTTCGTTCAAGGCCGAGGGGCATGCTTGGAAGGGTGGGGATCTGTCTCTCCATAGTGACAGCATCAGAGTGGAATGATCTTGTCTCGGTCTGGCTCAAATGACCTTGAGCATACCATGTGTGGTCTACGAGTGTTTGGGGAAGGTGTAACTTCCGTTTTTCTTCGTATGTGAGGGGAGAGGTGGGGACTTCCTATAGTGACAGTAAGGTACGGTGATTAAGTCGCTGTCTGACTCAAGTGGCTTTGATCATGTCCCACACGGAAAGAAGTAAACAGTCCAAATCATCGAGCGAGTCAAGAAAGTCAGAGCGATTCTGAGTGTTTACATCGTG